>JAHFZB010000219.1:0-94149 GCA_036884735.1 Huso huso | reverse complement strand
GGGAGATACTGAAATTGAAGAAGAGAACTATGAAAAAGACCTAGGAGTTTATGTTGACTCAGAAATGTCTTCATCTAGACAATGTGGGGAAGCTATAAAAAAGGCCAACAAGATGCTCAGATATATTGTGAGATGTGTTGAATTTAAATCAAGGGAAGTAATGTTAAAACTCTACAATGCATTAGTAAGACCTCACCTAGAATATTGTGTTCAGTTATGGTCACATCGCTACAAAAAGGATATTGCTGATCTAGAAAGAGTGTAAAGAAAAGCGACCAGAATTATCCCTGGTTTAAAAGGCATGTCGTATGCAGACAAGCTAAAAAAAACTGAATCTATTCAGTCTTGAGCAAAGAAGACTACGCGGCGGTCTGATTCAAGCATTCAAAATTCTGAAAGGTATAGACAATGTCGACCCAGGGGACTTTTTCGACCTGAAAAAAGAAACAAGGACCAGGGGTCACAAATGGAGATTAGATAAAGGGGCATTCAGAACAGAAAATAAGAGGCACTTTTTTACACATAGGATCGTGAGGGTCTGGAACCAACCCCCCAGTAATGTTTTTGAAGCTGACACCCTGGGATCCTTCAAAAAGCTGCTTGATGAGATTATAGGATCAATAAGCTACTAACAACCAAACGATCAAGATGGGCTGAATGGCCTCCTCTCGTTTGTGAACTTTCTTATGTTCTTATGTTCTTATGAACCACTCGGCCATCGCAGCTAACTGAACATGCTAAGGCGCCACTCCACTTACAATACAATCTAAAGCTAGCATGGCACTGGTGTGTGAATATTTCAAAAACGTGACAAGCACAGGGTCAACTCACCAAACTAAGACATTAGCACCACACTCCCGCTGAGCTAACCGAATCATCCCGTGCAGCAGCCGTGGAGTTGCAGATGCAGATCGTTGGAATGGCAGAGCCTGGTGTTATCGGGCTGATGTCGATAGAAACGTCTTATCATTATCAACAGGAAGAAAAGCATCTCATCAGAATGGCCGAGTGGTCTAAGGCATCAGACTCAAGGACTTACATCTAGACTTGACTATTATTATTATTATTTGTTTATTTAGCAGACGCCTTTATCCAAGGTGACTTACAGAGTCTAGGTTGTGTGAACTATGCATCAGCTGCAGGGTCACTTACAATTACGTCTCCTCCGAAAGACGGAGCACAAGGAGGTTAAGTGACTTGCTCAGGGTCACACAATGAGTCAGTGGCTGAGGTGGGGTTTGAAGCGAGGACCTCCTGGTTACAAGCCCTTTTCTTTAACCACTAGACCACACAGCCTCCTAATGTAATGCCCTGTTTTCTGGTGCTCCTAGATATGTATTATGCCATCTGCAACTAGTGCAAAATATTTGAAAGATATTCTGATCCCATATGTTACTAGTTGACCACTTAGTTCCCAGAATGCCCAATTACTCACTGTTCCTAGAGTTTTAAGAAAGAACACAGGTGGGACAGCATTCACTTACAGAGCCCCTAAACTCTGGAATGCTTCGCCAGTTTCTGTAAGGGAGGCACCAACTGTTGCTGTGTTCAGAACCAGGCTAAAGACACATTTCTACAATCCCTCATATTTTAAACTGATACTTTTATTGATCTGTGTCTTTTTATTATTAGACTATTTTATTGACTTGTGTATTGACTGTTTGACTATTTTATTTCTTCTTACCTTGTTATCTGTTTTATTATTCATTATTGATTATTGTATGATGGATTGTATGTAATTATCTGTGAAGTGCTCTGCGACAATCGTATTGTGAAGGGCGCTATATTAAATAAAGATTGATTGATTCATTCATTGATTATGGCTTTCCAAAGATTTGAGTGTTCTGGTCTCCATGAGGTGGTGTGGGTTCAAATCCCACTTCTGACAGGCACCTTTTAATGCATGAAGAAGCTCCTGCGCCGGAGCAAAACCCATATTTATTGAACAAAACATGGGTATATTTAAATATCACTTTCCTTTGTTATGACAGATCGGTGTACTAAAGCTACTAAACTGTATTCAGTAGTGGATAAAATGCCACAGAGTGACAGACATGTTGAATTCTCCCCTGAAGCCTGCTGTGACACTAGCAGTGGCCAGCAAAACTGTTTCAAAAAGTCAAGGTAGGCAGTCTACCTATAGAAGTAAGTACTTGAATAAAAGAATGTCTATATATATATATTATAACAAAGTGGGGGTGCCTTGCTACAATTCGGGACCTTCTTGATTGTAAAAGAAACATTTACTGGACCACAGAGGTTATTTAAAAAGGACAGGGCCTGTATATTTATTCATAAACCCCAAACAAAACAAACAAAAGCCTAACTCCTCAAAGGAGTACTAACTAAACACACAGGAACACCCTGACTACAAGTGGGACAGCTAGGCCGTTTCCCCACCAAACAATAAACAAAAACCACACAGGTTTAATACAGCACACTTTTACCTCACGACTGCCAGGAAGCAGAGCACTCCTTTCTGCCTCCTTCTCCTCAGCAGCTCTGAGCAAACTGACTGCCTCTCTTAAATACCCTGTACCTGGTTCTAATTTAACAATGGCTACCAGGTGCAGGGGATAATTAATAATAAAACAATTAACAAAACCCTTCCCCAATTAACAAAACTACACATTTTACTGCGGGGAGGATTTCAACCCCCTCCCCACTGTGCTACACATCCTCCCCCTCAAGTGTGCAACACTGATCGGCCATTCCAAGGCCACCCCCTCCCCTAAAACACAACCACCCACTCTCAAGTCCACAAATGTCAATTTTCGCCCTCTTCCACGGGCGAGCTTGAGGGTGGGTCGGTCCCTCCGGCACTTCCAAGAAGGGACCGTGAACCAGCGAGGGGGAATCCGGATGGCTTGACCAGGGCGACTGGAGTGCAGGCCGGCAACCGGGAGCAGGCAGTGACAGGCAGAGGTGTGCGACTGTGGACCCACGCAGCAATGTCTGGAGCTTCAGGGGGAGCAAAGTGAGGGAAAGGGGGAGCGCACGCGACGTCTGACCTTCACGTCGTGACGTCTGTATGTCCAGGAGGAGTAGAGTAGGGGACCAGACAAGCAACTGTGCCTGGCAATGCTGCGACCCGGGAGTCAGGACCAGCGGAGGGAGGTCTGGGCATTCGAAACCACGATGTCGGGGCAAGGACCGCACCAGTCAGTGCCGGAGTAGTTTGGGGGCTGGTGGTTGGGGCTGTGGAGGAAGTAGTTTCCTCACCTCCTCCCCTTGATTGTTGCTTCTCCCTCGGGCGCTGGAGACAGCGGGCTTCTCCTCGGGCGCTGGAGACAGCTTCTCCCTCGGGCGCTGGAGACAGCGGGCTTCTCCCTCGGGCGCTGGAGACAGCGGGCTTCTCCCTCGGGCGCTGGAGACAGCGGGGCTTCTCTTGACCTCACCCATCTCTGGAACATTAGCTCCAGCTCCGTTGGTTCTGGGTCCGGAAGTCCCCGCTCCTGTCTCCGTTTTCTGTTCAGTTCCTCCTGAACAGCGGTGGCCGCTTTCATTGCCCGGATCATCTCGTGCAGCTCTTCCATTTTTTATTTATTTATTTATTTATTTTACTGTGCTGGGTCAGTAGGGCGCGTTTCTGCCCGCATTCTCCACCACATGTAACAAAGTAGGGGTGCCTTGCTACAATTCGGGACCTTCTTGATTGTAAAAGAAACATTTACTGGACCACAGAGGTTATTTAAACAGGACAGGGCCTGTATATTTATTCATAAACCCCAAACAAAACAAACAAAAGCCTAACTCCTCAAAGGAGTACTAACTAAACACACAGGAACACCCTGACTACAAGTGGGACAGCTAGGCCGTTTCCCCACCAAACAATAAACAAAAACCACACAGGTTTAATACAGCACACTTTTACCTCACGACTGCCAGGAAGCAGAGCACTCCTTTCTGCCTCCTTCTCCTCAGCAGCTCTGAGCAAACTGACTGCCTCTCTTAAATACCCTGCACCTGGTTCTAATTTAACAATGGCTACCAGGTGCAGGGGATAATTAATAATAAAACAATTAACAAAACCCTTCCCCAATTAACAAAACTACACATTTTACTGCGGGGAGGATTTCAACCCCCTCCCCGCTGTGCTACAATATATATATATATATATATTGTAGGAGACAACTAGACTCATTTCCAGTAGATATTTTGTTAGTTGTTACTAAACATGTTTACACAGATAAGTGCAGATACAGCATCGATTGTTAATTATTAACTGTTGTCTTAAGGTCTACTCAAAGTCATCTATTATATAAACACTAATGTGGTGATTTCCCAAAAAAAGCTACTATCTGTACAATCAACAGTACAAGAGCCAAGATATTCTGAAACTTTGACTACCTTTAAACAGTACATATAATTGTTAGTTTGTATAACACCGTGTAACAATTTTTTTTTTTTTTTTGGTTCCTGGGTAGTAAGTGTTATTTCCTAATTGCTTATGCCTCAAAGTATAGAAAATGGCTATTATTCCCCACCAACTTTGCTTTTGTGACCAGGACAGTGATATTTTGTAATTTACCTATTTTCCAGAACATTCCAGATAGATTCAGTGCTGAGTAAACTTGGAGTAACTTCTAGAACTTTCTAGAACTTTCCAGTAATATAAATAGTAGTATAAATAAAGGGGCCTTAAGCCCACCAGTTCAGTTTAGTTCCAGCTGCCTAAGTGGAAACATATCTGCATTTTTCTGAGATGGCATCAAGGTCATAGGAGACTTCAAAATGGTGGCATTCCTGATGGGTCTCCAAGGTGGTTTTACCAATTTTCCCTGCTATCTTTGCCTTTGGGACAGCAGGGACACCAAGGCGCACTACCACAGGCGGGACTGGCCACAGCGGACCGAGTTCTCTGTGGGGAGGAACAACGTCAAGTGGGAGCCACTGGTGGACCCCCGGAAGGTGCTGATGCCACAACTGCACATCAAATTGGGCCTTATGAAACAATTTGTCAGAGCTCTAGATAAGGAGTCGGCAGCCTTCAAGTACCTTCAAGACTTCTTCCCTAAGCTGTCTGAGGCAAAGGTCAAAGCCGGTGTCTTCGTCGGACCACAGATAAAGAAGATCCTGGAGTGCAATGAATTCCCCAAGAAGCTCACTAGTAAGGAGAAAGCGGCTTGGAACAGCTTTGTCGCAGTGGTTCGGGGCTTCCTGGGCAATCACAAGGCCGAAAACTATGTGGAGCTGGTTGAGACTCTGGTGAAGAACTACGGCACAATGGGCTGTAGGATGTCCCTCAAAGTCCATATCCTTGATGCTCATCTTGATAAATTCAAGGAGAACATGGGAGCATACTCGGAGGAGCAAGGCGAGCGCTTCCACCAGGATATACTGGACTTTGAACGCCGCTACCAAGGACAGTATAACGAGAACATGATGGGAGACTACATTTGGGGGGCTGATTCGTGAAAAAGTGATTTACAGTATAATCGTAAATCTCGAAAAACTACTCACTTCTAAATCTTTTGTAGTCATTTTTGTATTACTTTAGTATAAATACATGTTAATTTGGATTCATAGGTTGTTTTTTTCTGACTTTATGTGAACGAAAAGACACAAATTTGCCCGTTTTCTCTTTGGAAATAGATAAATTTCAAAATATCACTGTCCTGGTCACAAAAGCAAAGTTTGTGGGGAATAATAGCCATTTTCTATACTTTTGAGGCATAAGCAATTAGGAAATAACACTAACTACCCAGGAACAAAAATTGTGTTACATAGTGTAATTGATGAGTAAAAGATTAAGGAACTCATTATGTTCCACAAGCAAAGGTGTTGTGGTTTCATAAAAGCTAAAAGTGTGTGTTTGAACTTTCTCTTTTTCACTAAATTGCAAAAGCATACATCTCTTCATTATTCATGAATTGTCTTTTGTAACATCAATATGACATTTTCTCCTTTGAGAAAATTGCAGATAAAGGGGATATTCCAACTATTATTATTATTATTATTTATTTCTTAGCAGATGCCCTTATCCAGGGCGACTTACAATTGTTACAAGATATCACATTATACATTATTTCAATTATACAAATATCAGATGGAAAATAAAAACAGTGTCCCCACAGTTGAACCCACCCTCTGGTCAAGAGTTAACCACTACTCCACACTTTATCCTACCTGATTATTTTTATTATAATAATCTTCTGTTTCAAAACATCCCAGTAAACACACACTTCAAAACAAAAACAAACTTTTCACTGCAGTGTCCTAAGCCTTTAAACTTGCCGTCCGGGTGGACCTCATCGTGTACTGACGGATGCCCAATCCAGCGTCTGTGTAAAAATTGATTTATTTCGGTTGCAACAAATCATGCTCCCATTTCCAACAAATAAAAAGATCAAGATCCAATGGAAATGTTTTGCATGAGAAATCCAGCTTTTGTTATAAAAGCAAGTTCAGTGATCACTTTGATATGAAATATCTTATAAATGTTAGTGATCGCCCTGTTTCCATCATCCCAGACACGCATAGAGGAACTGTGTACAGACACAACCTGCAGCTCACTAACCCGCTTCACGGAGGTGATAGCCAACAAAAAGGCTATCTTCATAGAGAGAAATTTCAGCTCAATGGAATGAACTGGCTCAAACGAAGACAAATATAATATTAGTGGGTACACACTGTATTGGAAAGACAGGCAGGACAGAAGAGGCGGAGGGGTAGCACTATACATAAGAAACAGTCTTGAAGCCCAGGTGTTAAATCTGGACAAAGAAAACAACGCTGAATCAATATGGGTCAGAATAATGGACAAAAATTCAAAGGGCATAATAATAGGAGCATGCTATAGACCGCCTGTGACAGGGTCTTACGTCACGCATGGGGATAGCCGCTGTTTAGCAAAACAGAGAGACAACTGGGGTGAAGTTGAAACGCCGCACAGGCGCCAGAGGATTTATTAATACAAACAGAAACAAAAGTAAAGGTGGTCATGTGACGTTACCAGCCATGGTAACGCACAGAGGAAACATACAGCAAGCTGTACAAAAGGCAAAATAAAACAGTACAAAAACTACAAATAAAAGGTGCCCCAGAGGGCGAGCGCTAGCCTTATAAACGAGGCGTCCCGCTCCAGGAACCGGCTACACTACGTAACCCTCGCTATACATCACATGGGATCACTATCGCCTAACTAACTTACTCATGAGCCGGTATTCACGCAACGACTCGTACTGCTTCATACAGCCTTGGCATTGCCTTCACAAAGCACCGCTTGCAGTCTCAGGGTTGCGTAGCTGTCGTTCCTGCAGAACGGACCCTCTCCTCCCGAGTATACGCCGCTCCCCTCTGGCATGGCGTTACAGTCGCCCCGAACCATCTCCCGTGGATGCTTTTGAACTGACGGACACTCGGTCAAGACCCGCCCACATGCTGATTGAGGTCCAGCACAGCCAATCACTTGCTGCCCTTCCCCTCAACCAAACCTAGCAGGCAGCAAGTCTCAATCGAGTGCCCGTCTGTAAACAATAAATGTAATTAAACAAATCAACTCCAAAACGACACACACTAAACCCATTTCCCCATACAAATTATATCAACACTAAATATACACGTGCAGGGCAATCGCCCTGCTAAACCTCCAAATTCAGATGCTGAGCAAAATACAGTTATACAATGACACTGGAAATGCGTGTAGAAAAGGAGAAGCCATACTAAAACCCCAAAAGCAATGACTAAAGCTAAGGTTTACAATTTTAGAAAAACAAACTATCAAGGTATGAAACAGAGACTAACAGAAGTAGATTGGAGGAAAATAGAGAAAACATCCACAGAAAAAGGATGCCTGTGTTTTTAAAAATATAGTACTAGAGGCGCAAAACAATTACATCCCAAAAGTAGACAAATCTAAATCTAAAACAAAATGGCCAAAATGGTTTAATAGATCATTGAAAAAAATGTCAGCAAAAAAAAACGCACTTTACAGAGCGTTTAAAAGGGACCAAAAACTAAAGTACACAGAATGAGTACTTGGAACTGCAAACACAAGTCAAAAAGTCCAAGAGAGAGATAGAAATCAATAAAAACCAATTCCAAAAATGTTTTTCCAATATTATAACAGAAAGGCCAAGAAATGGCAAAAGATGAAGAAAAAAAAAAAATAGCAAATTATTAAATGGGTTTTTACAAAGGAGGACACGGAAACCAATTCCAAAAGCAGACCTTATCCAATATTATAACAATCGCAGGAGAACATTCAAAGAGGAGGTTAAATGTCAATAAGAGACAAAATGGCAAAATCATAGATGAAAAAAAAAATACAGCAAATATATTAAATGATTAAATAGTTTTTACATCAGGTTTTTTAAATAGTGAAGGAGGAAATACGGACAACATGCCCCACATGTCGCCCTGTTCCTATCCAATTTTAAATAACTGTTTAGCATAACAGAGGCAGAAATGTTAAAGGGACTAGGAGTCCTGACATCTGTAATAAACAACATGCCCCACATGGGCCTGTTCCTATCCTTTTAAATAACTTTAGCTAACAAAGAAATGAAAGGGACTAGGAGCTTCCCTGGGCCGGATGAGATCCTCCCAATAGTTTTATTTACAAACCGTTAACCAAGATCATGCAACAGTCTCTTGACACAGGGGTTGTATCGCCAGACTGGAAAACTGCAAACATAATACCGATCCACAAAAAGGGAGACAAAACCGAACCAGGTAACTACAGACCAATAAGCCTGACTTCTATTATATGTAAACTTATGGAAACTATAATAAGATCTAAAATTTAAAATTACCTATATGGTAAAAATATCCTGGGAGACAGTCAGCATGGTTTTAGGAAAGGGAGATCGTGACTAACTAACCTGCTTGACTTTTTTGAGGATGCAACATTGACAATGGATAATTGCAAAAGCATATGACATGGTTTATTTAGATTTCCAAAATGCTTTTGACAAAGTCACAAGATAAAAGATTAATTCTCAAACTGAATGCAGTAGGGATTCAAAGAAATGCATGCATATGGATTAGGGAGTGGTTAACATGTAGAAAACAGAAAGTACTGATTAGAGGAGAAACCTCAAAAAGGAGCGAGGTAACCAGTGGTGTACCATGGATCAGTATTAGGTCCTCTGCTATTCCTAATCTACATTAATGATTTAGATTCTGGTATATTAAGCAAAATTGTTAAATTTGCAGATGACACAAAAATAGGAGGAGTGGCAAACAATGTTGAAGCAGCAAAAGTCATTCAAAATGATCTAGACAGCATTCAGAGTTGGGCAGACACATGGCAAATGAAATTTAATAGAGAAAAGTGTACAGTATTGCATGCAGGCAATAAAATGTGCATTATAAATATCATATGGGAGATACTGAAATTGAAGAAGGGAACTATGAAAAAGACCTAGGAGTTTATGTTGACTCAGAAATGTCTTCATCTAGACAAAGTGGGGAAGGTTTAAAAAAGGCCAACAAGATGCTCAGATATATTGTGAAAAGTGTTGAATTTAAATCAAGGGAAGTAATGTTAAAACTTTACAATGCATTAGTAAGACCTCACCTAGAATATTGTGTTCAGTTCTGGTCACCTCGCTAGAATAAGGATATTGCTGCTCTAGAAAGAGTGTAAAGAAAATAAGCTACTAACAACCAAAAATAGCATCAAGATGGGCTGAATGGCCTCCTCGAATTGTTCACTTTCTTATGTTCTTATGAACCACTCGGCCATCGACAGCTAACTGAACATGCTAAGGCAAAACCCACTTACAATACAATCTAAAGCTAGCATGGCACTGGTGTGTTTCTATTTCAAAATAGTGACAAGCACAGAGTCAACAAACCACATTAAGACATTAGCAACACAACAAAAAATGAGCAACTAACATAGGAATCATCCCGGGTCAGCAACCAACCCCCAGCAGGTGGAGATCGCTGAAATGGCAGAGCCTGGTGTTATTGGGCTGATGTGATTCTAGGATGTCGATAGAAACGCCTTATTATCAACAGGAAGAAAAGCATCTCATCAGAATGGCCTAGTGGTCAAGGCATCAGACTTTCTTATGTTCTTACATCTAGAATTGACTATTATTATTATTATTTGTTTATTTAGCAGACGCCTTTATCCAAGGTGAGTTACAGAGTCTGGTTGTGTGAACTATGCAAAAGCTGCAGGGTCACTTACAATTACGTCTCCTCCGAAAGACGGAGCACAAGGAGGTTAAGTGAGCTTGCTCAGGGTCACACAATGAGTCAGTGGCTGAGGTGGGGTTTGAAGCGAGGACCTCCTGGTTACAAGCCCTTTTCTTTAACCACTAGACCACACAGCCTCCTAATGTAATGCCCCGTTTTCTGGTGCTCCTAGATGTGTATTATGCCATCTGAAACTAGTGCAAAATATTTGAAAGATATTACTAGGTGACCACTTAGTTCCCAGAATGCCCAATTACTCACTGTTCCTAGAGTTTTAAGAAAGAACACAGGTGGGACAGCATTCACTTACAGAGCCCCTAAACTCTGGAATGCTTTGCCAGTTTCTGTAAGGGAGGCACCAACTGTTGCTGTGTTCAAAAACCAGGCTAAAGTCACATTTCTACAATCCTCATATTTTAAACTGATACTTTTATTGTTCTGTGTCTTTTATTATTAGACTATTTTATTGACTTGTGTATTGACTGTTTGACTATTTTTTTTTCTTCTTACCTTGTTATCTGTTTTATTATTCATTATTGATTATTGTATGATGGATTGTATGTAATTACCTGTGAAGTGCTCCACTGGGGATCGTATTGTGAAGGGCCTCTATATTAAATAAAGTTTGATTCATTCATTCATTGATTATGGCTTTCCAAAGATTTGAGTGTTCTGGTCTCCGTGAGGTGGTGTGGGTTCGAATCCCACTTCTGACAGCCACCTTTTAATGCATGAAGAAGCTCCTGCGCCGGAGCAAAACCCATATTTATTGAACAAAACATGGGTATATTTAAATATCACTTTCAAGCAAAGTTTGTGGGGAATAATAGCCATTTTCTATATTTTTGAGGCATAAGCAATTAGGAAATAACACTAACTACCCAGGAACAAAAATTGTGTTACATAGTGTAATTAATGAGTAAAAGAATAAGGAACTCATTATGTTCCACAAGCAAAGGTGTTGTGGTTTCATAAAAGCTAAAAGTGTGTGTTTGAACTTTCTCTTTTTCACTAAATTGCAAAAGCATACATCTCTTCATTATTCATGAATTGTCTTTTGTAACATCAATATGACATTTTCTCCTTTGAGAAAATTGCAGATAAAGGGGATATTCCAACTAGATGGAAAATAAAACATACAGTATCCTACCTGATTATTTTTATTATAATAATCTTCTGTTTCAAAAAATCCCAGTAAACACACACTTCAAAACAAAAAACAAACTTTTCACTGCAGTGTCAGTAAAACTTTTAAAAAAGTCATGGTCCGGATGGACCTCATCGTGTACTGACGGATGCCCAATCCAGCGTCTGTGTAAAATTGATTTATTTCGGTTGCAACAAATCATGCTCCTATTTCCAACAAATAAAAGATCAAGATCCAATGGAAATGTTTGGCATGAGAAATCCAGCTTTTTATTATAAAAGCAAGTTGAGTGATCACTTTGATATGAAATATCTTATAAATGTTAGTGATCGCCCTGTTTACATCATCCCAGACACGGTCTAGAGGAACTGTGTACAGACACAACCTGCAGCTCACTAATCCGCTAATTGGAGGTGATGGCCAACAAAAAGGCTTCCTTCATCGAGAGAAATTTCAGCTCAATGGAATGAACTGGCTCAAACGAAGACGAATATAATATTAGTGGGTACACACTGTATTGGAAAGACAGGAGGACAGAAGAGGCAGGGGTGGGTAGTTTAAGAAATTGTCTTGAAGACCAGGTGTTAAATCTGGACAAAGAAAACAACGCTGAATCAATATGGGTCAGAATAATGGACAAAAATTCAAAGGGCATAATAATAGGAGTGTGCTATAGATCGCCAAATTCAGACACTGAGCAAAATACTGTTATACAATGACATTGGAAATGTGTGTTGAAAAGGAGAAGCCATACTAACTGGATTTCAACCTCCCCAGATAAAATGGGAGAACCCGTGGAGAGCACGATTGAACAAAATTGAAATGGTGGAAATGACAAATGACTGCTTCCAAACACAATTTGTCAAGGCACAGACTAGAGGGGAGGCATGCCTTGATTTAGTCTTTTCAAATAATGAAGACAGAATAAATAAAACAGAGGTCAGAGAGCCATTGGCAAACTCAGGCCACAACATGGGCTCATTTGAAGTATTTTTAAAACCCCAAAAAGTAATGACTAAAGCCAAGGTAAGCAAAATTGTTAAATTTACAGATGACACAAAAATAGGAGGAGTGGCAAACACTTTTGCAGCAGCAAAGGTCATTCAAAATGATCTAGACAGCATTCAGAACTGGGCAGACACATGGCAAATGAAATTTAATGGAGAAAAGTGCACAGTATTGCATGCAGGCAATACAAATGTGCATTATAAATATCATATGGGAGATACTGAAATTGAAGAAGGAACTATGAAAAGACCTAGGAGTTTATGTTGACTCAGAAATGTCTTCATCTAGACAATGTGTGGAAGCTTTAAAAAAAGGCAAACAAGATGCTCAGATATATTGTGAAAAACACTGAATTTAAATCAAGGGAAGTAATGTTAAAAACTTTACAATGCATTAGTAAGACCTCACCTAGAATATTGTGTTCAGTTCTGGTCATCTATGGAAACAATAAGGATATTGCTGTCTAGAAAGAGTGCAAAGAAAACCGACCAGAATTATCCTGGGTTTAAAAGGCATGTCGGAAGCAGTCAGGCTAAAATAATTGAATCTATTCAGTCTTGAGCAAAGAAGACTACAGAAAACGTCTGATTCAAGCATTCAAAATGCTAAAAGGTATGCCAACAACAAAATTTAGGTTAGTGGTCCCATCATTTTGACAATGTCGACCCAAAGTCTGACTTTTCGACCTGAAAATAGAAACAAGGACCAGGGGTCACAAATGGAGATTAGATAAAGGGGCATTCAGAACAAAAAATAAGAGGCACTTTTTATACATAGGATTGTGAGGGTCTGGAACCAACCCCCAGTAATGTTTTTTGAAGCTGACACCCTGGGATCCTTCAAAAGCTGCTTTGATGAGATTCTAGGATCAAAACATGTTAACAACCAAACGATCAAGATGGGCTGAATGGCCTCCTCTCGTTTTTTAACTTTCTTATGTTCTTATGTTCTTATGAACCACTCGCCATCTAGCTAACTGAACATGCTAATGTGGTGACTCCACTTACAATACAATCTAAAGCTAGCATGGCACTGGTGTGTGAATATTTCAAAAAACGTGACAAGCACAGGGTCAACTCACCAAACTAAGACATTAGCACCACACTCCCCGCTGAGCTAACCGAATCATCCCGCAGCAGCCGGAGTTGCAGATGCAGATCGTTGAATGGCAGAGCCTGGTGTTATCGGGCTGATGTTGATAGAAACGCCTTATCATTATCAACAGGAAGAAAAGCATCTCATCAGAATGGCTTCAGTGGTCTGAAAAGCGATGAGACTCAGGGGCTTTTATCTAGAATTGACTATTATTATTATTATTTGTTTATTTAGCAGACGCCTTTATCCAAGGTGAGTTACAGAGTCTAGGTTGTTCTAACTATGCATCAGCTGCAGGGTCACTTTTGTTGGTCTCCCTCCGAAAAGACGGAGCAAAGGAGGTTATGACTTGCTCAGGGTCACACAATGAGTCAGTGGCTGAGGTGGGGTTTGAAAGCGAGGACCTCCTGGTTACAAGCCCTTTTTGTAACCACTAGACCACACAGCCTCCTAATGTAATGCCCTGTTTTTGGTGGTGCTCCTAGATGTGGTATTATGCCATCTGCAACTAGTGCAAAATATTTGAAAGATATTCTGATCCTATATGTTCCTAGGTGACCATTTAGTTCCCAGAATGCCCAATTACTCACTGTTCCTAGATTTTTAAGAAAATGAACACAGGTGGGACAGCATTCACTTACAGAGCCCCTAAACTCTGGAATGCTTTGCCAGTTTCTGTAAGGGAGGCACCAACTGTTGCTGTGTTCAAACCCAGGCTAAAGACACATTTCTACAATCCCTCATATTTTAAACTGATACTTTTATTGTTCTGTGTCTTTTATTATTAGACTATTTTATTGACTTGTGTATTGACTGTTTGACTATTTTATTTCTTCTTACCTTGTTATCTGTTTTATTATTCATTATTGATTATTGTATGATGGATTGTAAAATGAAGTGCTCTGCGACAAAACGTATTGTGAAGGGCGCTATATTAAATAAAGATTGATTCATTCATTCATTGATTATGGCTTTCCAAAGATTTGAGTGTTCTGGTCTCCAGGGAGGTGGTGGGTTCAAATCCCACTCTGACAGCCACCTTTTAAATGCATGAAGAAGCCCCTGCAAGATGAGCAAAACCCATATTTATTGAACAAAACATGGGTATATTTAAATATCACTTTCCTTTGTTATGACAGATCAGTGTACTAAAGCTACCAAACTGTATTCAGTAGTGGATAAAATGCCACAGAGTGAAAGACACGTTGAATTCTCCCCTGAAGCCAGCTGTGACACTAGCAGTGCCAGCAAAACTGTTTCAAAAAAGTCATGGTAGGCAGTCTACCTATAGAAGTAAGTACTTGAATAAAGGATGTCAATATATATATATATATATATATATATATATATATATATATATATATATATATATATATTTATTTTGTTTGAGACAACTAGACTCATTTCCAGTAGATATTTTGTTAGTTGTTACAAAACATGTTTACCAGATAAGTGCAGATACAGCATCAATTTTTAATTATTAACTGTTGTCTTAAATATGGAATAAACAAAGTCATCTATTATATAAACACTAATTACTTTTGTGGTGATTTCCCAAAAAAGCTACTATCTGTACAATCAGTTGTACAAGAGCCAAGATATTCTGAGACTTTGACTACCTTTTATACAGTATATATAATTGCTAGTTTGTATAAATGATGAGTAAAAAGATTAAGGAACTCATTATGTTCCACAAGCAAAGGTGTTGTGGTTTCATAAAAGCTAAAAGTGTGTGTTTGAACTTTCTTTTTTACACTAAATCGTAAAAGTATACATCTCTTCATTATTCATGAATTGTCTTTTGTAACATCAATATGACATTTTCTCCTTTGAGAAAATTGCAGATAAAGGGATATTCCAATTAGATGGAAAATAAAACATACAGTATCCTACCTGATTATTTGTATTATAATAATCTTCTGTTTCAAAACATCCCAGTAAACACACACTTCAAAACAAAACAAAAACAAACTTTTCACTGCAGTGTCGTAAAGCCTTTAAACTTGCCGTCCGGATGGACCTCATCGTACTGACGGATGCCCAATCCAGCGTCTGTGTAAAATTGATTTATTTCGGTTGCAACAAATCATGCTCCCATTTCCAACAAATAAAAGATCAAGATCCAATGGAAATGTTTGGCATGAGAAATCCAGCTTTTGTTATAAAAAAACAAGTTGAGTGATCACTTTGATATGAAATATCTTATAAATGTTAGTGATCGCCCTGTTTCCATCATCCCAGACACACATAGAGGAACTGTGTACAGACACAACCTGCAGCTCACTAACCCGCTTCACGGAGGTGATGGCCAACAAAAAGGCTTCCTTCATCGAGAGAAATTTCAGCTCAATGGAATGAACTGGCTCAAACGAAGACAAATATAATATTAGTGGGTACACACTGTATTGGAAAGACAGGCAGGACAGAAGAGGCGGAGGGGTAGCACTATACATAAGAAACAGTCTTGAAACCCAGTTGTTAAATCTGGACAAAGAAAACAACGCTGAATCAATATGGGTCAGAATAATGGACAAAAATTTAAAGGGCATAATAATAGGAGCATGCTATAGATCGCCAAATTCAGACGCTGAGCAAAATACTATTATACAATGACATTGGAAATGCGTGTAGAAAAGGAGAAGCCATAATAATGGGGGATTTCAACTTCCCCCGTATAAAATGGGAGAACCCGGTGGAGAGCACGGCGGACAAAATTGAAATGGTGGAAATGACAAATGACTGCTTCCTAACACAATTTGTCAAGGCACAGACTAGAGGGGAGGCATACCTTGATTTAGTCTTTTCAAATAATGAAGACAGAATAAATAAAACAGAGGTCAGAGAGCGATTGGCAAACTCAGACCACAACATGGGCTCATTTAAAGTATTTTTAAAACCCCAAAAGTAATGACTAAAGTTAAGGTTTACAATTTTAGAAAAACAAACTATCAAGGTATGAAACAGAGACTAACAGAAGTAGATTGGAGTAAAATAGAGAAAACATCCACAGAAGAAGGATGGCTGTTTTTTAAAAATGTAGTACTAGAGGCGCAAAACAATTACATTCCAAAAGTAGACAAATCTAAATCTAAAACAAAATGGCCAAAATGGTTTAATAGATCAATTAAAAAAAAAAAATTCAGCAAAAAAGGCACTTTACAGATGGTTTAAAAGGGACCAAAAACAAAGTACACAGAATGAGTACTTGAAACTGCAAACACAACTCTAAAAGGAAGGCCAAGAGAGAGATAGAAATCAATATTGCTAAGGGGGCTAAAACCAATTCCAAAATGTTTTTTCCATGATTTCCATTAAACGAGAGTAGATGTTAAAACTTCATGCTGATTTGAACTCGGCTCTCCCCAAGATAAGCACCAACTAAGACGTAGCTTTACAGTAAAATAATGTGATCCATAGGTATCTCCATCCATTTGTGCTTCCTTCCATATGATGATGTAGATATCCTTCTGTCTGGTGTTGATGGCTGAAGTGTAATGCTGGCTCCAGGGATCAGCTTATTTGCCTCCCTAGTGCATCAGCACACAACGGCTGCGATGTTGGCCCGGGGATCAACCACAGTGCGGTCTCCCCAGCACATCAGCATGACAAACTTCTGGATTGAGCTAAGTAGGGTACATCTCTGGGGTCTTCATGTGGGCACCTTCCATCCTCGGTGTTTCGTCGACTAGCCCACTACACCTCAAGAGGGCTCGACGGTGATTCTGGCGTCCCAGAATCACCCCTCCGTCCCCCACTCAACTCAGCCCAGCTTACTTACCTGTACATCAGCGCTTTTCTTTCTATTGTGCTTGAGATCCCCAATCAGAATCTTTCCATCTCAACCACAGCCAGTTGCTGCTCCTCTCTGCTGCTTCAGATAAGTATAACAGCAAGAGAACATTCAAAGAGGAGGTTAAATGTCTAAGAGACACAAATGGCAAAATCATAGATGAAGAAAAAATAGCAAATATATTAAATGATTACTTTTCACAGGTTTTTACAAAGGAGGACACGGACAACACGGACTCCCACGCTGTCGCAGTGAACACTGACTGCCTTTTGTTTGTTTTCTGTGCTGCGGGCTCCGCCCCTCCCCCGTGTCTCAGTAATTTAAAGATGTAATTTCTCCTTACTACTTCTAACTGCTCAGTACTTTTCCATGAATGCTCTGTTGTTCCCTCAGCTTTGCCCGTATAGGACAACAACGAGATAGCGGAAGCTCTGTTCCAAGACCGAGAACGGCTGGAGAAAGAAAACAAAAGAAAACCAAATAAAAGAAAATAAAAATATTGTTTGTGGGGAAACCTTGGGCAGACCCCCAAAAAGTGTATAAGCATGTAACAGATTACTTAATCTTTAAAAAACAACCAGGTATAGCAATAAAGAAAACATTTAAGTTCGGCAAATGTCATTGACACTTTATTTGCTTCCTACTAGAATAATCACCCAACATGTAATTAAATACCCTCTATTTTACTTTTGTTTCAACAGTACTCATTAGATAAATAAATATAACTAAACAAAAACACCACTGTGTCATATAGTAGCAAAGGCTGTTTCCCTAAAGTAACCATCCAATTTTAACTATAGTATACAAGAACACACTATAGTAATATACAGTACTGAGAAAGAAGTCAGTGATTTTAAACAATCTCTAAACTACTCAAATAGTATTTGAGTTGACCCAATGAAATAGCTACTTATATCTTGAAATTGTACTATTAAAGCTAACAGCAGAATTACCATAATTAACATACAGCATCACACAGCGGAGAAATAAACAAACATAAAAATAAACAATGCAGCTCTGTAAAACACTTTGAAAAATAATGCAAAGAAAAACAAGTTCAAAATTAATGTTTAAAGTCCCGAGTATCCTCACAGAAAAAACAAAACTAAATGTCCATTCAACGCAAAAAATGTGCAATCCAGCAGCAGATTGAAAAAAGAAACACCCCGGTCTTTAAACTGGCAGCTATGTGGTTGATCCTTTGATGGAAAAAAAACTGCTGTAATCCGCCGTTGAAGGAAAAAAAGAAACCATTCCAAAAATCATAACAAAGAATACAAAGTATCAAAAGAAAAAAGAACAAACTGATCCAGAACTGGTAAAAAAAGTAACAAAATAAACGGTAAACTTATTAACCAAAAACAAAGCTTAAGTTAGTACAAGCTGCGTTGGTGTCTGAAGTCAAACCAAATTGAATTAAAGAAAAGAAAATGCGTTTGACTACTAAATTAGACCTGAAAACTAAACACAAACTAACGAAAATTAAGCTGTATAAAATAAATGGGTAAACTAAACCATAGTTCTAAAAGATAGAACGCAACGCCCCCATTATCGAATGAGTACAAAAGAAAGTCGGATCTCCTTACCGAATCTTCTCTTTCCTTTTAAACTACCTGGCACTAAGCAAAGACCAAATCACTACAAACTAAGGAAAGCCGGAAAGGACCTGCGCAAAACGTGTTTGAAAAAGGATAGAGAAACAGCACTGAAATTCAGCAAGGCAAAAAACACAGAACGAAGCCAAATGGATTTCTTTTATCTATACCTATATGTATATATACACAATGTTAATACACCAATGAAGGCATTATTTTCACAGAGAGTTTTATTTATTTTTTTATTATTAGAACAGGATCGAATATATTAAGAACATACGAATATAGCCTGTCCAGGCATACTACCACTCAATTAAGAGTAATAGACAGCAAACTTATTATGCTGCATGCTACATACCCCCCCCCCCCCCACTGGAGGTACCAGGGTTTTAAATCCAAAATAGGGTTTTAAATTTACCACGTGTACAGTATCAACCTTAGTCGGTTGATCTAACCACCGCACTCTGTAGTTTACTGGTCCTAACTTTTTTAGAATAGAAACTGGCCATGTCCATTTTGGTGCCAATTTTGCAGAAAAATGAGCTAAGGCATCAGAGAGAGGGTGAGCTCGCACCCAGACAAAATCTCCCACCTGGAACTGTGCATTTCTCCGGTGGGTATTATAGTACTTGGCTTGTATGGCTCGGGCAACACTTCCTCTCTGCCTAACCAGTTTAAAAAAAACTGCTGTTGCCGTTCTAGTAAAGTATACTGCGGGTTTGCTGGTGGAGGAGCAGTAAAACTGAGCCCCTCAAGGGGACCTTTGAGCTTTCGTCCTATTGCTAATTTTGCAAGACAACACCCTGTGGTTTCATGTTGGGCACTGTTCATGGCAAAACGAAACTCAGGCAACCAGCAATCCCAAAGCTTATGATTCTCCCCTACAAAAGCAATCATGGTTTTAATGGTTCTATTCACCCTCTCTGTGAGGTTCGTCTGAGGATGATAACTCGTTGTCAATGTTTGTACCACCCCCCATGTTTTGCACACATCTTTCATTACTTGGCTGGTAAATTGAGGACCCCTATCAGATACAAGAAACTTGGACGTACCCCAACGAGTAAAAATTTCTTCATTTAATATTTTTGCTATTTTGGAAGTCTTACTGTTGCGAAGAGGAAACATTTCTACCCATTTGGTGAAATAATCTAGAACTACCATCAGATAAACATTAGATTTTTTGCTCCTAGGAAATCACCCCATTAAATCAACCCCCAGCATTTCTCCAGGTTCAGTCACCTCAATGGATTGGAGGAACCCTGCAGGTTTTTGATTGCCGGGTTTATATTGCTGGCAAGTGGTAGTTCTTTACATGAGACCAGACATTTTTCCAAACAGAAGGCCACCAAGCACTGTTCAAAATCCGCAGCAATGTCTTCATGCGCCCCAAATGTCCACCCAAAGGGTTGTCATGGTAATAAAGAAGGAAAACATCAAACAAGCTAGCTGGCACCACTACTTGGTAATTGACACCCTCCCCTTTGATGGGAACTCTTCTGTATATCACCCCTTGTTGGATTTCATAGCCAATGCGATCTATGTTGGCCGGGGAAGAAAACAGAAGATTTTTTTTTAATTCCGTCTATCACTGGATCCTTGGCCTGGGCATCCATGATCTCCATCAATGATGTTGGCAACTCCGCACTAGCAGTTTTGTTCGATATGACCAAGCATTGACTTGGAGCTTGATCGGATGAGAGAGGTGCCCTAGAGAGAGCATCTGATAATACATTTAGACTGCCATTTCTATACAGAACTTTGAACTGAAATTGCTGAAGACGTAAAGTCCATCGGGTGAGCCGGGAGGAAGTTTTCGGCGAATTGAAAACCCAGGATAAGGCAGCATTGTCGGTGACTACTTCATACTCAGTGCCTTCCAAATAGTGTTTCCATTTTTCTACAGCCCATACTACTGCGAGGCATTCTTTCTCAGAAGTAGAACAATTGTGTTCAGCCCCTTGCAATATTCGAGAAGCAAAAGCAATCACCTTTTCACCCTCTTCAGTTTTTTGCGCCAGAACAGCCCTGAGCCTGACCTCACTGGCATCAGTGTACACAAGGAAAGGTAAGTTTACATCCGGTTGGGAGAGTACAGGAGGGGCCATCAAGGCTGCTTTCAGCTTGTCCAGGCTCTCCTGACATTCTGTTGTCCAGTTCCACTGGACACCCTTCTTCTTCAGGTGGTTCAAGGGAACAGCGATTTCTGAGAGTCTTGTAACAAACTTATGGTACCAGCCAATGAGCCCTAAAACCCGTTGAACCTCCTTGATGTTCCGAGGAATAGGATACTCCTTAATGGCTTCCATCTTGTCAGGATCGACTTCCGCTCCTTTGCCAGGGATGACATGCCCCAGAAACTTTAATTTTGACTTAAAAAATGACATTTAAGTTAAGAGATAAGTTAGCCTCATGGAGTTTTTGGAAGATGGCTTGGAGATCTTGAAGGTGAATTTTCTTGTCTAGAGAGTACACAATGATGTCATTTATGTATACAAAACAGCACTTTCCTCGTAGTTCCCTCAAAACCTTCTCCATCAACCTCTGGAATGTGGCGGCTGCGTTTTTCAGACCGAAAGGCATGACGGTAAACTGGAATAATCCAAGTGGAGTTGTAAAAGCAGTTTTCTCCTTGCTGCTTTCGTCCATTGCCACCTGCCAATAGCCAGACTTCAAATCCAATGTGCTGAACACCGTAGCCCCATGAAGTGATTCTAAAATGTCATGTACGTTAGGCATTGGATATGCATCCAGTTGAGTCTTTAAGTTAATTCCTCGGTAATCAACACAAAAGCGATAGGTGCCATCGGTTTTCTTTGTGAGTAACACCGGAGCTGACCAGGAAGAATAGGACGGTTCAATGACTCCATCCTCGATCATTTACTTCACATGTTTTTCAATCAAGGATTTTCGAAGTGGAGACACTCTGTAAGCCTTGCACCAAACTGGAATAGCATCAGTGGTGTGGATACAATGCTTAATTACCTTAGTTTTCCCCAAAAGGGAACCTGAGACTGTAGGCCAAGAATTCAGAAGACTGATGAGTTCTGGATTTTCTTTAGCACCCTTCATATTGATCATCTCTGGATTTGCAAATGTTCTCATCACTGGGGTTGGCATTGCTAGGTACAGCAGCACATGTGAATGGAATTGTTTAATGGTACGCTGCAACGGCCATGTGAACTCCTTTGGACCCCGATCAAGAAAAGGAAAGAATGTATAACCTTCTTGCTGCCTCACTCCATAAGTATAATCCTCCAGATTAATATGGGTCTTTGTCTTGGTTAAAAAATCCAATCCTAAAATTAGGGGGAAAGCGAGATGTTCATCATCCATAATATATGTATCTATGGACCAGTAATCGTCATGCCATAGGTAGGACAATTGAGTCTTCCCAATGGCCCCGTGTGACTTTCTGTCGGCCAACACAAAGGTCTGGTCTGGGCATGGCAGTAGCTTTACGTGTGGAAGGTTAAACTTCTGCCAAAGTTGTAATTGCATGAGAGTAAAGGTGCACCCAGTATCCAACAATGATTCTTCTTTAATTCCTCTGACTTCAACTGGAACCATCAATAAAGACCTATAGCCACTCAAACATTTGCTGTACAACACTAATCTCAGCTGTTGTCTTTGATGAACCCCTTTTTGTGGTCACCTTTTTCGCCCCCTTCTCAGAACTTGCTGATTAACTTTGGTCCAGTCATCCTTCTATGCAGCCCAATCTCTTTCAACCACAGTGCCAATTCTTACAATTTCCTCAACAGTCTTTACAGATCCTGTCACACAACTAGCCAGTTTAGGATTACAATTACTCAGAATCCTACGTACCACTTCAGGTTCAGGAATATCAGGTTTCCATTTTAAACATAAAGCTCTAAAATCATATGCAAAATCTCTTATGCCTTGGCCTGGAATCTGCACCATATTTCTGAGACGATCCTCCACCTCAGACAAATAATCAGTGGGCAGGAAGGCAGTTAGGAAAGTCTCCCAGAAATGCTTCCAGCTATGGATAGTTCCCTTTTCAGCCAACCACCAACTCCTAGCGGAGCCTTTCAATACTGCTGATAAAGTAGCCATGACCTCTTGATCCTCCATAGGACAGAGAGCTAAAATGTTTTCACACTGCTCTAAAAAACCTAATACATCACTATTATTTTCTGAACTTCCAAATTCAGGAAAGACTAATCGTATGGGTGGCTTAACAGCAACACCAGATCGTAAAGAAATCCCTACCGTGGAATCATTGGTGGGTAGGTTACCGTGATAAGACACTGAGGCTGGATTAGTTACCATTCCAGGAGTGCTAGTGGGTCTTGCATATTGCCTGAGTTTCTCTTTCCATTGCTCATCTCTCTGTTCTAGCTGTTCTACAGCTGCTTCCATATCCTTTTGCATCCTTTCCAAACGCTGGTCAATATAGCATCTAAATGACTCCTCTCTGTTTATACCACTTTCCTGAGCCATTTGACCTTCACTTTCCATCACATCTCTGCGAGTATTTACCTGATGAATTAAGTCTTTTAAGGAATCAAGATCTCTGGAAACCAGAGGATCTTCCTCAACACTAGCTTCCAGATTACCCTCATTGTGAGTAATGTATAACTCACTTAATGATGAAGAAATCTCTCCGATTGGTTCTCTATAGGTTACATGATGTGCAAAGCTAACAGACAAATCATCTAGACCAGTCACCTGACCTTCCTGTGTCTCAGACATATTGGTTAGTGCCGGGTAGTTTAATCACAATTAGATTGATAAGGTAAATCACTGGTAAATACCAATATATGTATAAATATGCATACAACATCCAAATGTAGAAAAGCAAACACTAAGCATTCCCCGTACGGGCCACCAATTCTGTAACAGACTACCTAATCTTTATAAAGCAACCAGGTACAGCAATAAAGAAAACATTTAAGTTTGGTAAATGGCAGTGACACTTTATTTGCTTCCTACTAGAATAATCACCCAACATGTAAATAAATACCCTCTATTTACTTTTGTTTCAACAGTACTCATTAGATAAATAAATATAACTAAGCAAAAACACCACTGTGTCATATAGTAGCATAGGCTGATTCCCTAAAGTAACCATCCAATTTTAACTATAGTATACAAGAACACACTATAGTAATATACAATACTGAGAAAGAAGTGAGTGATTTTAAACTATCTCTAAACTACTCAAATAGGATTTGAACTGACCCAATGAAATAGCTACTTATATCTTGAAATTGTACTATTAAAGCTAACAGCAGAATTACCATAATTAACATACAGCATCACACAGCGGTGAAATAAACAAACATAAAAATAAACAATGCAGCTCTGTAAAACACGATGAAAAATAATGCAAAGAAAAACAAGTTCAAAATTAATGTTTAAAGTCCTGAGTATCCTCACAGAAAAAAAACAAAACTAAATGTCCATTCAATGCAAAAAATGTGCAATCCAGCAGCAGATTGAAAAAGAAACATTTAGGTAGATCTCCCCCCGGTCTGTCAACTGGCAGCTATGTGGTTGATCCTTTGATGGAAAAAACTGCTGTAATCCGCCGTTGAAGGAAAAAAAGAAACCATTCCAAAAATCATAACAAAGAATACAAAGTATCAAAAGAAAAAAGAACAAACTGATCCAGAACTGGTAAAGAAAGTAACAAAATAAACGGTAAACTTATTACCCAAAAAACAAGCTTGTTAGTACAAGCTGCGTTGGTGTCCGAAGTCAAACCAAATTGAATTAAAGAAAAGAAAATGCGTTTGACTACTAAATTAGACCTGACAACTAACCACAGACTAACGAAAATTAAGCTGTATAAAATAAATGGGAAAACTAAACCATAGTTCTAAAAGATAGAATGCAAAGCATTCATTATCGAATGAGTACAAAAGAAAGTCGGATCTCCTTACCGAATTTTTTCTGTCTTTTTAAACTACCTGGCACTAAGCAAAGACCAAATCACTACAAACTAAGGAAAGCCGGAAAGGACCTGCACAAAACGCATTTAAAAAAGGATAGAGAAACAGCACTGAAATTCAGCAAGGCAAAAAACACAGAACGAAGCCAAATGGATTTCTTTTATCTATACCTATATGTATATATACACAACGTTAATACACCAATGAAGGCATTATTTTCACAGAGAGTTTTTTTTTTTTTTTTTTTTTTATTATTAGAACAGGATCGAATATATTAAGAACATACGAATATAGCCTGGCCAGGCATACTACCACTCAATTAAGAGTAGTAGACAGCAAACTTATTATGCTGCATGCTACAAGCTTGTGAGTCATGTTTGTTTATTTCATCCAGTACAAGGTATCAGACCTCCTCTTTGTCTATCATTTATAAGGTGAAAGTTAATCCAGTTATATAGTACATTAGACGGTGTGACAGAGAGCGAATGAATCATAGTCAACAATCTCCCTCCCGACCCGTGAGGGCCCTGTATAACAGGAACAGAGTGTCCCGGCCCGCGAGGGCCCTGTATAACAGGAACAGTGTGTCCCGACCCGTGAGGGCCCTGTATAACAGGAACAGTGTGTCCCGGCCCGCGAGGGCCCTGTATAACAGGAACAGTGTGTCCCGGCCCGCGAGGGCCCTGTATAACAGGAACAGTGTGTCCTGACCCGTGAGGGCCCTGTATAACAGGAACAGTGTGTCCCGGCCCGCGAGGGCCCTGTATAACAGGAACAGTGTGTCCCGAACCGCGAGGGCCCTGTATAACAGGAACAGTGTGTGTAATACAGTTCACGTGCATTCATCCTTTGGTAAGTTGCATTTTCAGAATCATATCATTATGTACAGTATTACAACACCGTATGTTAAAATATTGCCCTTAATCCACATTATTATTATTTATTTCTTAGCAGACGCCCTTATCCAGGGCAACTTTCAATTGTTACAAGATATCACATTATTTTTACATACAATTACCCATTTATACAGTTGGGTTTTTACTGGAACAATCTAGGTAAAGTACCTTGCTCAAGGGTACAGCAGCAATGTCCCCCACCTAGGATTGAACCCACAACCTTCCGGTCAAGAGTCCAGAGCCCTAACCACTACTCCACACTGCTGCTCTAGTAAATACATACTATGTAGCCTATATCTGACATTTTATTTGTAGTGTTCTGTGGAACACGGGCAATCGTTTATCCTGGAAAAAATTAGATACAGTACCTGAGAGCAGATATAACCATTTATCATGTTCCCCACACAGCAGTACCTGTGGTCTGCTCTGTTTATTTTGTGACAGACACCGCCTGGTTTCAGTAAGCGGTAAACTTAACAGGCTGAGACACTTAGGAAAGTTAGCACCTTTAAGTAAATGTGTTTTTTGAACTTGTGTTAGTTTTTTTAATTGTTGTTTTTCTTTTAGTAGCTAATGGCTTTCTGTAAGTGACATTTAAATCAATAAGGGATATTCAGTCATGAGGAAGACCCTTTCATTTTAAATGTTTTGTTTATTTTATTTTTAAAATTGTAACCTGGAGTATTTGTTGCCTTTTTTAATGGTATGTGTAGTTTTTTTGAACAAAAAATATATATAAAAAGTTATTAATTGACCAGAGATTGAGACGCCTTAAAAAATGGTTACGCAGCACAGTGAGTGAAGAGCATCTTACTCTTTTATGCATGTCCACCGTGACATACTTGACAGTCTAGATGCTGTATCCCTTATCAGGAATTTTGTAAGCATGACACCGGAGCGCAAATCAGTTTTTGGAGTAGCCTAATCTAAACAGATCAGTTTTATTTTATATAGAGTTAAGGATGGGTTGATGTGTCATTCTGTTACTGTTTTTAAAAGTAATGTGTTTGAAATAAAATGTCAGCTTTTGGGATATTGTTTCTATAGCTGTTGCAAACATTTCGGTGCTTCTCGTTTTTGAATAGGCTACAATGTAGCCGCTACATATTGCAAACAGTACACTGTAATGGAATACAATTGTTCAGTTTGTGAATTGACATAACGTGTCAAGCAGAATTAAAGCGTTATAGTGCTGAAGATGAATGGATTGTATTTGCATATCAGTATTTTAATAAGACATCCAAGGAGGTCGTTGCATTTTATTTATGTAACATCTGTTTTGCAGCGTAGTTATTAATGCGTTGCCTTGTTGGTTTTTAATGTTACACAAAAAGTACATTTTTTGACTTGGGTTACTGACTTTATTTTTTTTTATTTTGTACACTGTGTTATTCCTTATAAAACTCACTTGGTTTGGTCTGTGCATATGATTATGAAATGCACAAAAAATGAATATTTTCTAACATTTAAAAATCATTAAAAAATACCCCCCCCCTTTTTTTGAAATTCGTTCCCTCGCTTCTGTCCTAAGATAACAACTACCTAGCATAAGTTTTATTGATCGTTTTTGTAATCTACCAGCGGCTTCTGTTGCATACATATCGATAATAGTGCAGACCGTGAGTCAAACCAATGTTCGTGTTGGGGTGCGGATTTTTTTTTTAATCAATGTCATCTTTCTGGAGTCCTCTGAATACCTTTTAATTTGTTTGTTTTTTTAAACCATTTAAATGGAAAACCATAACAAAACATGTGTACAGGCTTTTTTAATTTATTATTTGTCCTGTGGTTGCCCTTAATTCATTTTTCTGCATGTACTACTACTTTGTGTATGATGCACAATACGTGAATGTAAACCTCTAACACTGGTACGTACAATACCCTTTCAAATAAATGTGTTATGATTTTAATAGTGCAGTTCTTAAGGACGGTATTATTGTCATTGCTTGCACCCTGGCACCTCTTTCTTTACAAATTAAGCACTGGTCATAACTAATGACTCAAAGTGACTTGAGCCAGATTGGTGACTTGACTCGACTCGAGCAGTTTAGTGACTCCATTCGACTCCACTAGAGCTTGGCATATCAAAGTTTCGACTCAAATCTACTCCCCAATGACTCGAGTCTACTCACCAATTTTGGTGACTCGTTACAACTCTGCTATGAAGACAGCCTTCCTCTTGGCTATCACCTCCGCAAAGTGGGTCAGTGAACTGCAGGCGCTGTCAGTGCACAGCTCCTGTATGCGTATTTGGGACGATGGCAGCAGGGTGTCACTACGTACAAACCCCGCTTTCCTCCCTAAGGTGTTTAGAGCCTTCCACATGAACCAGTCTGTGGAACTGGAGTCTTTCCATCCACCTCTGTTTTCTTCGGAGGAGGATAGGAAATTGAACTTCCGCTGCCCGCTACGGGCGTTGAGATGGGACATGGAAAGGACAAGATCTCTGCGTCATTCTGACCAGCTCTTTGTCTGTCACGGGATACGGACCCTAGGACAGCCCCTTTCGAAGCAGCGACTGTCGCACTGGATTGCGGACACAGTCTCGACTGCGTATGATGGTACTGGCTTGCCCCAACTGGGAGGGTAGCCGCGCATTCTACTAGAGGGTTATCTACATCTTGGGGACTCTTCAGAGGGGCCTCACTGTCTGATATTTGTACTGCGGATAAGCTGGGCTATGCTGGCATACTTTCTCCAGGTTATATCGCCTTAATGTGATAGAACCTTCCTTGCCTTCATTAGGCACGAGGGTCCTTGAGGTTGCACGCTCGCACTGCTAACCTTGGGTTATGTGGTTCTGATACGTCCCTTGTATGCTGCCGTTCCTTCTCCCTCATGACGGCTCTGGTATACTTTTCCCATATGTAATGTCATTGGTGGTCGTCTTCAAATTGAAAGGGAACGTTAGGTTACTTATCGTAACCCTGGTTCCCTGAAAGAGAAGATGACCACCAACCAGCTAGGTCACATTGGTCGCCCTCACAGGTTCGATGCAAAAAGAGAACATGGCTTCCATGGGCTGGCTGTTTAATCCCTCGGTAGGCGGGATCGAGGACGTCACCCCAGGAAGGGGCCTATCGGCAGCTCTGATATAAAGAGCTCAGTGAATACCTACCAATAGGAGGCATATCCCATAAGTAGTGCTTTGGTGGTCATCTTCTCTTTCAGGGAACCAGGGTTACAGTAAGTAACCTAACGTTTGTTTGGGTGGGTTCATGGTCGCTAAGCCCGTTGCTAAGCAAATGACGCATTTACACAAATTGCACGTATTACGTAGTGCACAAAACTGATGATTGGTCAGTTGCAATGTCTTTGCACACTGCTCACCTTCTGAGAGCCGTTTTCTTTATGTAGAAAGACAGTAATGCACAATTGAAATTATTTCAAATATGTTGCCAACCCCACATTTATCTGTTTAAAAAATAAAGAGTCTTCTAAATAGGTCTTAGGGTGTTTATTCAATTATTATCAGTTAAAACCAAAAACTTCAAGCAGATAAAAGGCAAGAATATTGATCTTCCTCATCTCATGTACTCTATCTAATGAACTGCCAGGGTGTGACAAAAACCCAGGAAATTGTGCATCCCAGCTTCATAAGTGTCAGGATTGTTTGCAAGAGCAATTATAGAGCTGAACTATACCTGAGGTACACAAACTCTTTTCCACCTCAGGTGTCAGTGTTTGACCAGCACTCACTGCATTTCCTTGGATCTTTTAGCAAATGTACTCATGATAACAGTGCACAACACACTTTCTTTATAATTATTTTAAACACATGCTTTTTTATGGCATAGATTCATTACATAGACCCTCTACAACACCACCCTTACCCAGATCATTGACACAGTTGCTCCACTCACAACAAGAACAGTGAAGAAAAATCGAAATTGCTCATGGTATACCCTCAAACGTCGACTGCTTAAGTCTACCTGCCGCAAGTTTGAGCACAAGTGGAGGTTGCCAGAGTAACGCCGGTGCTCAAAAAACCCTCCCTCGACCGGGCTGTCTTATCTAATTTCTGTCCTATATGCAATCTTCCTTTTCTCTCCAAAACTCTTGAAAGGGTTGTAGCCAGCCAACTGCCTAAAAATCTTGCAGGTAACAATGTGCTTGAATCTCTGCAGTCTGGCTTCCGACCACATCACAATACCGAAACTGCTCTGCTCCGGATTGTAAATGATCTCCTGCTTAATGCTGATGCTGCTGCTCCATCTGTGCTTGTCCTTCTGGACCTAACTGCTGCTTTTGACACAATAGATCATGGCATTCTTCTTGACCGTCTTCAGAAGTATGCTGAGATCTCTGGAACCTGTCTCTCTTGGGTGTCCTCTTACCTATCTGGACGCATGCAGTCTGTTTTCCATGATGGAAGCAGTGCTGACGGAAACCCGGTTATTTGCTGTGTCCCTCAAGGGTCTGTTCTTGGGCCACTTCTCTTCAACATCTACATGCTTACCTTGGGTCACCTTATCCACCAACACAGCCTCATGTTTCAATCCTATGCAGATGACACCCAGCTCTACCTAAAACTCAACCTTGGATGTCCCTCTACCATGGTCCAGCTCTCAGCTTGCATCCAAGACATTGAGGCCTGGATGTCTGACAATTTTCTTCAGCTCAACACTAACAAATCTGAACTTCTAGTAGGATTGAAATCTCAACTCATTGAATCTCAATATTGCTGCCTTGAACCTTGGAAACTGTCTGCTTCTGCCTTCCCCCATTGTACAAATCCTTGATGTACTTCTTGTTAGTAACCTCTCCTTTGATGCCCAAATCTCCTCTGTAGTCAAATCCTCCTTCTACCACCTCCGAAACATCTCAAAGGTCTGTCCCTACTTTTCCCTCCCAGATGCAGAGATATTTGGTCATGCATTCATCTCCTCTCGACTCGACTACTGCAACTCTCTCTATGGTACACCAGTCCGCAACGACCGTCACACTCCATAAACCGATTGCAGCTGGTTCAAAATGCAGCTGCCAGGATCCTTACCAGATGTAAAAAACAAAATCACATTTACCCCTGTCTTGCCCAGCGGCACTGGCTACCTGTAAAGTTCAGGATTACTTTTAAAATTCTCCTGCTTGTCTATAAGGCCCTTCATCACACAGGTCCAGAGTATCTCTCCAACCTGCTGACCCGCTATGTCCCTGCATGCAAGCTGAGGTCCTCTGACTCTGGCTTGCTTGTTATACCCAAGTGTGACGGAAAGTGTGGTTGTAAATCTCCCTCTCGACCTGTGAGGCTACTAAGTAGCGAAAGGGAAAGGCTTTGGACAGGTTGGGTGCAGGCAATAGAGTCAGCTGCAATCATTTACCAAGGGGTCATGCATAATCACATAAAAGGGGCCGGAGAATTGTAAATCTTTTCCTTCGCTTTCGAAATAGACCTGGAAGGACCCATGCACTGTGTATTAAGAGTATCATGAGTGTTTGTCTTGTCTATAATTGTTACTTGTGTGTTTTTATAGACGGGTAACACGTTCCGGAGCTGTCGCTAAGAGCCAGCACTGAACCCGGAACAGCACTGCACTATTTGTCACTCTTTAAACTGTATCACCCACCACGAGCACTACAGCACGCACCCAGGACTGGTGACCGTGGTTGTAAATTGTTGGAGAGATACTGTGTTTATTGTTTAGGGCTGCAATCCTTGTTACTGTTCTCCATGTTTTACGCATCACTGGGTATAACCAGAGTTTATTATTTGGTCACCAGACCTGGATTATAACAAAAATAAAACGTATATTTTTCAATACCGGATTACAAATCTCTGTCTGTTTATTCCTGCACTGCATCACCTCTGCACCTGTACATAATTAGCAACCACTTTGCCACACCAAGCAACAGTCGCTCGCTTCAAATCAACTCTCAAAATCCGCTTGTTCTCTCTTGCTTTCAATGCTCTTTAAGCCTGATATCTGTTATTAGCTGTTGTCTAAATTGCTATTTCAGATTTTTCACTCCATCTTATTCGTAAAATTCTGTATGACACATGCATCCACAATGTTAAGAATTCACATCCTAGTCTTGTATTCTATGTATTATGCCTGTATTTAATGTATTTGCATTGATTTTTTACTGTTTGTATTTAATGTACTATGCCCTGTATTGCACTGTATTTAATGTATTATGCATTATTCCTCACTATCTTGTAAAATGCTTTGTGATGGTGGTCCACTATGAAAGGCACTATATAAAATAAATATTGATTGATTGATTGATTGATTGATTGATTAAAGCTTTCTCATAATATAACTTTAAATTAGGGACATTTCTTGGGGAAACTTTTTTAAAAGACTCTACTCTCAGTGAAAAAAGCCTTTTAAACCTTGATTTATTCTCTTGCTAACACAACAATTATTGTCCTCTTTGCAGGAATTATGCCAGGCACTGTCAAATTACCTAACAGCAACACTGAACCCCTACATTGCAAATGTGACTGCAGCAGCAAAACTTTGCAGTAACAATCTTTGCCAAAGAAATGGAAGGTGTGTCAGGAAGAATTACAACTCCAGTGATTACTTACACCTCAATCCTGTGAACTTCAAAATACAAAAGAGGCGGGGAATGAAAAATATGTTGCTGTGGGAATAGCAAACTCTGCTGACATGAACGCCCTGGCAAGCAAGTTCACCTGCCAGTGTATACAGGAAAGAGATGCCAGGCTCAGTTACCAACTGATATTTCAAACACTCCACAAATCATTCAGATCTAGTACCGATATGATATATAGTACGGACTCAGATAGATTGATGATTTGCTTACAATAAAGTTTTATTTTGTTTAAAAACGAATTACACATTCTTATCAAAATGTTTAGCTCAATGGTGTTATATTAGAATACTTTTTTGTGAAGAAAAGGATTTGTGTTTTTTTTGTGGAAAATGGGATGGGAGGAAGCCATGGAGCTGAAAGAAGGAGGGGCTCCATAGTGCCTCTCCTGCCTGGAGTTTGGGCACCTCCGGGATGTGTGCCCCTACGAAGACCTTCTCTTTGTGCAGGCCTTCGATCGGGGTCAGGTGGAGGCCGCAGAAGAGTGATGGCCCAGGGACCAGCCCAGAGAAGGAAGAAGGGGAGGAGCAGTTGTTCCCAGAGTCAAGCCAGGAAGCCAGTGCCAGCTCCAGAGCTGCCTCCTCCAGGAGGAGGAGAAAGAAACAGCAGGAGAAGCCCCACAGTAGTAATATTACTATAGCTTATGTCAAAAGTCTGATTTATGATCCTTTTGACCTTTTTTTGACCTTATATGTATGAATTTATGAATATATAATGAGGGGGCGTGGAGTTATGAATTTATGAATATATAATGAGGGGGCGTGGATTTATGAATTTATGAATATATAATGAGGGGGCCGTGGATTTTATTGTTGTTACAAGACATATATGCTTATTGAATATAGGCTTATATATGCCTCTGAACTTAGTGCACGTCTTTTATAAGATATGTACAAAAATCAGTGTTTAACATGTTATGTATGTAATCAGAGGATAGTGGGTACCCAAGTTTTATAAATGCTTATGTTAACTTATGCTTGGTGCAGACAACATTAATGCTTATGTTAACTTATGCTTGGTGCAGACAACATAAAAGTCTTAGTATTTTACATGACACTTAATGAAAAAAGGAGAAAGTTTAAAAGAGGGTATTAAAAGCAAAAAGAAAAAACAAAAAAAGAAAACAACTTATTAGCCATTTTAAAAGCATTTAAACATTACACCCCACACAGAAATCATAGTAAGAGGTGCTGTGATTTTACATTTTGATATGTTTTGCGTATACATATTTTTTACTAGGCACCGTTAAAAGCAAAGGATATTTACACATACTAAAACCAATAGTTGAAACCGGAGAAAGTAGCGTATCACAAAAGCAAAAGAAAAATGCCGAAAATAACTTATTTGACATTTAAAAAATGCGTTTTAACAAGTATTACACTCACACATAAATAACTGTACAACCTGAGCATTAGAAACCGGAGAAAGTAGTGTATCACAAAAGCAAAAGAAAAATGCCGAAAACAACTTCTTCTTTGACATTTTAAAATGCGTTTTAACAAGTATTACACTCACACATAAATAACTGTACAACCTGAGCGTTAGTCGTTTTAAAAGTGTATAGCTAAACAAAATAAAACAGATATTAAATTAAATATTTATAAAAAGAACAAAAACAAAAACAAAATCTACCAGAGGACAATTTCTGAAAAAAGCTCTCTCTCTCTCTCTCTCTCTCTCTCTCTCTCTCTCTCTCTCTCTCTCTGTTGCATGCTGGGAGTCTGTGGTGAGCGAGTGAGTGGTGGCGGAGTGTTTGAGTTTGTGTACGGTTTTGCTGTGCATGAAATTTATATTTTTCTTTTTCTTTGTTGTGTTTGTGTATTGTTAAAGTATTTGATTTTTATTTAGTTGTTTTGTTTTCGGGCCATTATGGCCTCGCTGGGAGGCAGATCACCTCCCAGCTTTTCATATGATTCTTTGACCAGGAGAAATGGGTTTAAGATTGTGTCGCAGGAGCAGGTGTCGGTAGAGGACTGTGCTTTGGCCGTAGGAAAGGAGGTAGGTTTCGAGAATATCATCTCTGCCTCAAGAATGAACAAGAGTATTGTGATGTTTTTAAAGACTGAAGCTCTTGTTAATGATATTGTGGAGACAGGGGTTACTGTGAAAGGCAGTTTTCTGCCTGTGCTTCCCCTTGCCTCTCCGGTTGTTAAAGTAACCATTTCAAATGTGCCTCCTTTTTAAAAATGAACTACTGATTAATGAACTAAGCCGGCATGGTAAAAATCATGTCGGCAGTACGTGAGTCCCGCCGGCTCCAGCGCTCGGAGTTAAAGCACGCATGTCTTTCCGTAGACAGGTTTTTATGATTCTAAATGATTTAGAAAAATGATTTAAACCTTGCAATGAAGTTTAAAATTGAAGGCATAGACTATATGGTTTTTGCTTCTTCGGATTATATGCGCTGCTTTAACTGCGGAGCGAGGGACATATAAGGAGGAACTGCAAGAAAGGGGAGGCTGGAGCCCGCAGCAGAGAGAGGAGGGTGTGGCGGACAGGCAGGAGACAGGGTCGGAGAACACAGAAGATGTTCACTGTGAGGGAGGTGAAGGAAAGGTGGTGATTAATGTTGACCCGGGTGAGGGAACATCTGGGTTGCAAGGTGCTCCTACTGGTAACAGCGGGGTGACCCTGGCGGAAAAGTTAGTTGTTAGTGAGAAAGCGGGGAAAACTGCAGTGAATTCCCCAGCTGAAAGTGTTGATTTACAGCCCGCTCCTGTTGAGAGCAGCGGGGCGACCATGGCGGAAAAGTTAGTTGTTAGTGAGACAGCGGGGGAGACTGTAGTGAAAACCCCCGCTGTAAATGTACCAGTCAGTAATATGATGAATATAGATGAAGATCAGGAGGGGTTTAAGATGCCAAAAACTAGGAAAAAGTAAAGAACGTTAAATTCATCTGAAAATTTGACAGTGCAAAAGAAAAAAGCGCTGGTCGGCTTAGATAAGCAAAGAGCTGAGACGAATGGGGCCGCAGTGGATCTCGGCGCTCTGTTGTCGCAGGCTCCTGCCCAGGCGGAGGAGTCTGTCTGCATTGAAGCACAGTCTCCTCGGCCGGCGATCTTGCAGGTCTCTCGCAAGGACTCTCTGTTGAGTTCCGCAGCTGGTGAGACAGACTCTGACAGTGCAGGGGAAGGGGATTTTACTGATGATTCGCAAGTTGATGATAGCAGATTATATAGCGCTCAAAGCATAAAGGAAAAAGAAAAATTGTCATTGAGGATTTTTTTCCTGATTTGAAGCAGTTTGAATCGATGGGCAGGCTGATATTACAGAATGCCGGGTTAGCTGAGTTTAGTGAAGCTGAATGTTACAGACTAAAGAAATGGTTAAGTACTGTCCGTAGTGTTTTAAAATAAGTACCATGTTTAGTTTTTGAAACTCCCCTTTTCTCTGTTGTATTGTTGTTATCTACTGTATGTTTTGTTCTTGTTTCTCTCTCCCCTTTTGCTTTCATGAACTCTTTAAAAATAGGTAGTCTCAATGTAAATGGTGTTCGTGGTTTAAATAAAAGAGAGGCAGTCTTTAAGTTTATTGAACAGAAAAAAACTAACTGTTAGTTTCTTACAAGAGACGCATTCTGATATTTCTAATGAAATTTAATGGAGGAAAGAATGGAAGGGAGAAATTTGTTTTAGCCATGGGTCTAATTTAAGTGCAGGGGTAGCGATTTTATTTTCGGAATTTTTTAAACCTGATTATTTTAAAGTAATTGATGTTTTTAGAGGCAGAATTTTAATGGTGGAGGCCAATTTTAAAAATAACTCTTTTATTTTTATTAATATATATGCTCCTAATAATGCTCAGGACAGGAGTGATATGTTTACTGTTCTTGATAAAATGCTGGCAGGCTGTGGGGCACAAGAGATTGTGATTATTGGGGGTGATTGGAATTGCACTGTGGATTATAAAGTAGATAGGAACAATTTGGAGCCCAGTCCACAATCAGCTAAACAGCTTCTTCACATCATTGAATCATACAATTTGGTAGATGTCTGGAGGAATGCAAATAGTACTGCTAGACAGTATACCTGGTTAAAACCTGGCCCTAATCTAATTTCAATGGCCAGGCTGGATAGATTTTATACTTCCAGACATCATTTAAATTTGATTAAAGGCTGTTTTATCTCCCCCAGTGGCCTGTCCAACCATTGCCTCATTACATTGTCCTTATTTCTTCCTTCTGTAAAAATGCATACTGCCTATTGGCACTTTAATAATAGATTATTACAGGATGGGTATTTTAAAGATTGTTTTAAATATTTCTGGACTGAGTGGAAAAAAAGAAAATCTTGTTTTAAATCCCTGAGGCAGTGGTGGGACATAGGCAAGATCCAAATAAAGACCTTTTGTCAGCAGTACACTGAGAATGCTACAGGCAGCTTGAATGACTCTATGGAAAAGCTGGAGGTGGAGATTCTGGGGCTTTATAAAGATCATGAATCTCAACCAAATAGCAGGCTGTTAGAAGACCTGAAATATAAAAAACAGTCATTGGTTGACCTACTGGACATGAAGGTACAAGGAGCACTGGTCCGCTGACGGTTCCAGGGTTTGACAGAGGTGGACAAGCCAACAAAGTTCTTCTTTGGTTTGGAGAAGAAAGCAAAAGAGCAGGGTGATTCACTGTTTGAAAACCCCTGCAGGTCAGGTGATGGAGGACCCAGTGGAGATCTGTAGGTTTGCTACAGTTTTTTATAAAAACTTATTCGCAGCAGAAGCTGAGAGAAACGCACAAGAGATCAAGCTGTTCCTGCATGATCTCCCACAGATTCCACAGGAGGAGGCAGCAGACCTGGAACCCCTGCTTACATTTAATGAGCTCACTGATGCAATGCAGCAAATAAAAAACGGTAGAGCGCTGGGACTAGATGGGATCACCGTGGAATTTTACAAATAATTCTGGGCTTTGCTGGGGTGGGAGCTGTACATGGTGCTGCTGGAGAGCATCAAGGAGGGGTTGCTGCCTCTGAGCTGTCGGCGGGCGGTGATCACCCTGCTCCCCAAGAAAGGAAATCTGAGTTACTTGAAGAACTGGAGACCAGTGTCCATCCTCTGTCTCGATTATAAGATCCTGTCGAAAGCCCTGGGGAACCGTTTGAAGAAAATCATGGAGTCAGCGGTCCAGTCAGATCAAACTTATTGTGTTCCTGGCAGGTCAATTTTTGACAATATTTACTTAATTGAGACCTTTTGGCAGCCTCCAAGCTTTTCGGCTTTAAATCGGTCTGATTTCCTTGGACCAGGAGAAAGCTTTTGACCGGGTCGATCACCAGTATTTGTTTAAGGTGTTAGAGGCCTTAGGGGTCGGGTCCGCGCTTCATAGAGTTTGTTCAGTTGTTGTACTGTCGTGTTTTTAGTGTACTGAAGATTAATGGTGGCCTGAGTGAACCCATTCCAGTACAGAGAGGTATCAGGCAGGGCTGCCCCTGTCTGGTATGCTCTACTCCTTTCAATTGAACCCCTCCTACATAGGATTAGGCAGTTGTTGTCTGGCATCCCGATCCCGCCAACCCTTCCCAGGCTGTCAAGGTCTCTGCCTATGCAGATGACCTGACAGTGTTTGTGTCCAGTAGGCAGGATATGGAGATTCTGTGTGACTGTCAACGTCAGTTTGAGAAAGTCTCCTCTGCTAAGATTAACTGGAATAAAAGTAGTGCCCATTTGGTGGGGTCTTGGGGACGCCGCCCCCCTGACCTCCCGGTAGGGCTACAGGAGCCACGCTGGCCCCTAAGATCCTGGGGTTTTCCTGGGTGAGGAGAGGATCTCCAAAAAGAAATTGGGAGGGACTGTTAGAGAAGGTGAGGGGTCGGTTACAAGCCTGGCACTGGCTCCTGCCACAGCTGTCATTCAGAGGAAAGGTTCTAGTAATTAATAACCTGGTAGCCTCCATGCTGTGGCACAAATTAGCGTGTCTCGATCCCCCCCCCGCTTATTAAAGAAATACAGAAAATGCTGCTGCAGTTCTTCTGGCATGGTATGCACTGGGTAAGGAAGGGGATTCTGTACCTGCCCGTACAGGAAGGGGACAGGGTCTCATTGACATCAGCAGCAGGATCGCAACGTTTCGTCTGCAGGTCGCCCAGAGGTTCCTGTACCCCCCTGACCCCCCCCTGCCCTGGATGCTGTTTGCAGCAGCTATCCTGCAGTGCGTGGGGAGACTTGGGTACGATAGACACTTGTTTGTTTTGCATACACCAAGTTTGGATCTGTCTCTGCTCCTCGGTTTTATAGGAGTGTTTTCAGTGCTTGGCAGCTTTTAAAGATTTCTAGGAATTTTAGTGATTTTAATTGTTTTTGGTTTTTAGAAGAGCCCTTAGTGTTTAATCCCTGTTTAAGAATAGAGCTTTTAAAGTCTAAAAGTTTTATTTCTTTACTAATTACAGCAGGCTTAAGAAAGGTGAGGGATTTTATTGATTTTAATAGTTTTAGCTGGATAAGTGCAGACACCCTATCTACTTGTCTAGGTTTCAGATCTGTAAGAGTCTTAACAAGTTTTCTTTCAGATTTGAGAGAGTCCCTCCCTCTTGCAGCAATAGAGAGAATAAATCAGTTTTTTCTCGAGCATTGTTGGCCAGACAGTGACACTAATTTCCCCTCTCTTTTAGTGTCCCCTTCTGTTACTCAGGATCCTGATAAACCAGGCCACCTACTGAACCTTAACAGCCTGTCTAGTCTCTCTCTCCACAGTGGATAAAAAGCAGCTGTATGAAGTCTGTGTAAAGTACAACATTATCCACAGCTGCAGTCTCTCCCTGACACCCGTGGAGAGAGCGTCTCACTGTGGAGGAGAGCGTGAGACCTGCCTGGCGAAGCCTCTATAAACTGCCGCTCCCAAGTGGTCAGGGGATCTCAGTGGAGGATCCTCCATGCCACCATTGCTACCAACGCCTTTTTGAATATCCTGGACCCTCAAGTGCGAGATCAATGCCCGTTCTGCACTGAGAGAGAGACAGTGTTTCATTATTTTCTTTACTGCCATAGATTACAGACGTTGTTTGCTGCACTGAAGAGAATCTTCTTTGATTTTTCCTGGAGTTCTCTCACATTGTTTTCATCTTTGGGGTGCAGTACAGTCAGAAGCATAAGTACCGTTGCCAACTGGCAAATTTTCTGTTAGGGCAGGCCAAGCTGGCTATCCTGAAAAGTAGGAAGAGCCAGGTTGAGCATGGAAATGCACAGAGTGCTGTCTCAGTGTTCAAGACTCTCGTAATGTCCAGGATTAAACTTGATTTTTGTTTTTATAAAATGACTAAAGACTTGGACAAATTCATCTTGATTTGGGGTGTGGGTGGTGTGCTCTGTGATATTGAAAATGAGGAACTGTTTTATATTTATAAGGGCTCTTTTAAATTTATGGTTTAATTTTATTCCTGGGACATATTTTAGTGTTTGTGGAATGAGAGGAGCTTTCTTGTTTTGTTAGTTTTCTTTATCTGATTTGTTTATTGTCTTCAAAATTTGTTAATAAAGGCTTGTTAAAAATCAAAATCTCTCTCTCTCTCTCTCTCTCTCTCTCTCTCTCTCTCTCTCTCTCTCTCTCTTCTCTCTCTCTCTTACCGTTTTAAAAAAAAAAATGAGCCATTTGGGATGTTTGAAAACGCCGCTGACCGTAGTCAGAGGAAGTGAGTCCCCGAAAATCTGACTAGCAATTTTTATGATCTTGTCAGGGGGACGGGGCTGGAAAAAATCGGAATATGTGTTGTATTGCAAATAAAAATAAAAAGAGAAATATTGTAAGTGTTTTTATCAGCAACAGATTTGAATAGCCCTCAAACACGACCATACTATTCTGACGATGTTGCAAATCATTAATATGTTTTACTGTTTTAGATTTAAAACTATATGAGTTTAGTGCCGCGTTATGTTTTTTTAAATCGGCGAATGTTTGCCCCATCCTGAGGTAATGACCAATTTATAAGTTATAATATCTAGATATCGTCTGTTATCTCACTATAGCTCAAAGAGCCATCTGCCAACGTTTCGATATGTTGGGGGTGTGTGTGTGTGTAATATATATATATATATATTGTAATATAGCGGGTTGTGAGAGACGGCAGGGGGGGTTAAAACCTCCTGCAAAGAAGAAAAGGAAAAAAAAAACATGTGGGAATGCACCTTTTGGTTAATTGTTTGATTTGTATTGCTTTATTGTTTTATTTAATTTGCTAATTGATTTATTATTGTTTTGTTTTATTGTTTTATTATTAATTATTATCCGCACCTGGGCGTTATTAAAAATTAGATCCAGGTGCAGGAGTTTAAAAGGAGAGCAAGCAGTCTGCTCGGGGCTGCTGAATGGAAGGAGGCAGAGAGGGGTGCTGTCTCCGAGTAGCCAGAGGAAGAGAGAGAAAAAGAGTAAGTGCGGTACCAAACTGGTGTTTTGAAAGGACGGGAAAACAGCTTAGCTGTCCTGTGTTAGGAAGGGTTTCCTGAAGGTTGAGTTAGTGCTCCAAGAGGAGCTAGGTGTTTATTTTGATTTTGTGTGTTTTGTTTTGGTTTCTGTTTATTAAAAAAATTAGCGCAAACGCGCAAGAAAATCCACTTTTGTGTTCTGGGTCGTATTTTTAAAGGGGCAACGAACCCGAGTGAGTGCAATCTTTTTACATTTGGTGTCAGAGAGTGTGGGCGCCCCTAAGACCCAGAGAAGATGGATTTGCTACAGATGATCGAGCAGATCACCAGGAATGCTGTTGCTCAGAGAGAGCAACTTGAGAGATGGGAGAGAGAGATGGGGTTGGCTCCAGTGAAGAGGAGGGAGCCAACAGAATTGGAGCTGTTGCTCCAAGAATGGGAGCAGGCTAGCGCAGCTCCGCAGCCTCCCGAGCCAGAGGGGGAGGAGCCGCCGCTTCCGGAGCTCAGAGGGGAGGAGCCGCTGCCAGAGCCCAGAGGGGAGGAGCTGCCGCTGCCAGAGCCCAGGGGGAGGAGCTGCCGCTGCCAAACCCAGAGGGGAGGAGCTGCCGCTGCCAGAGCCCAGAGGGAGGAGCTGCCAGAGCCCAGAGGGAGGAGCTGCCAGCCAGAGCCCAGAGGGGAGGAGCTGCCGCTGCCAGAGCCCAGAGGGGAGGAGCCGCTGCCAGAGCCCAGAGGGGAGGAGCCGCCCAGAGCCCAGAGGGGAGGAGCTGCTGCCAGAGCCCAGAGGGGAGGAGCTGCCGCTGCCAGAGCCCAGAGGGGAGGAGCTGCCGCTGCCAGAGCCCAGAGGGGAGGAGCTGCCAGAGCCCAGAGGGGAGGAGCTGCCGCTGCCAGAGCCCAGAGGGGAGCTGCCGCTGCCAGAGCCCAGAGGGGGAGGAGCTGCTGCCAGAGCCCAGAGGGGAGGAGCTGCCGCTGCCAGAGCCCAGAGGGGAGGAGCTGCCGCTGCCAGAGCCCAGAGGGGAGGAGCTGCCGCCCGGAGCCTGGGGAGGAGGTGACAAGCGTGCCTCCACCACAGCCCCGACCACCACCCCCACGGTCCAGTCCGGCGTCGCTGGTCCAGTCCTCACCCTTGCTCCTGGACACCCTGTCGGTTAGCCTGGACCTCCCTTCACTTGACCTGGAGCCCAGGAGTCGGCAGGATCGGGCACAGTTCTCCACCTGGTCCCCTGCTCCGCCCTCCCGGACACTAAGACGTCGCCACGCTGCTCCCAGACGTCGCGTCGCCCCCCTGGTCACTACCGGCTCCCCTTGCTGACCGGACGTCGCTGCACTGGGTCCCAGCTGCAGACCTCTGCCCGCTTCTGCAGCCTCCAGTGCCCCGGTTGTCGTGCGGTCGCCCCCTGACAAACCGGTGGGGTCCCTCGTCGCGGGTGCGCGCGGTCCCTACCTGGCTGACCCAGGGCGTGGACCCCATCCACCCTCGTTCGCCCGTGGAAGAGGGCGAAGATTGACATTTATGGACTCGAGGGTGGGTGGTTGTGTTTTAGGGGAGGAGGTGGCCGTCTCGTGGCCTGTGTCTTGTAAAGACAAGGGGGGGGAAATGTAATATAGCGGGTTGTGAGAGACGGCAGGGAAGGGGTTAAAACCTCCCTGCAAAGAAGAAAAGGAAAAAACATGGGAATGCACCTTTTGGTTAATTGTTTGATTTGTATTGCTTTATTGTTTTATTTAATTTGCTAATTGATTTGCGTATTGTTTTGTTTTATTGTTTTATTATTAATTATTATCCGCACCTGGGCGTTATTAAAAATTAGATCCAGGTGCAGGAGTTTAAAAGGAGAGCAAGCAGTCTGCTCGGGGCTGCTGAATGGAAGGAGGCAGAGAGGTGCGCTGTCTCCGAGTAGCCAGAGGAAGAGAGAGAAAAAGAGTAAGTGCGGTACCAAACTGGTGTTTTGAAAGGACGGGAAAACAGCTTAGCTGTCCCGTGTTAGGAAGGGTTTCCTGAAGGTTGAGTTAGTGCTCCAAGAGGAGCTAGGTGTTTATTTTGATTTTGTGTGTTTTGTTTTGGTTTCTGTTTATTAAAAAATTAGCGCAAACGCAAGAAAATCCACTTTTGTGTTCTGGGTCGTATTTTTAAAGGGGCAACGAACCCGAGTGAGTGCAATCGTTTACTATATATATATATATATATATATATATATATATATATATATATATATATATATATATATATATATATATATTAAGGAGATTGCTTACTTTCGTCAAGATTAAAACCTGGAAACAATTCTATAAACAAAAACTGTTTAAGCGTGTTTGGTTGCTTGTATTTGTTTGTTGTTTGTATTTGTCTCTATACTCTGTAATACTGAGTAAAGGAAAATAGAAATAACTAAGCCTACGTTTAACTATAAAAACAAACAAACAAGTATATGTATTTGCTTCGGCAATTCTTGTTTATTATCGCCATACCAATAAAAACTTATTGAATTGAATATACCTGAATAAAAACAAAATGCTATGATTCTGTAAGAAACAAATGAAGGAAAATTAAACACCGATGTACATAAATAATACAAACAGAGTTTAACATGTTTTAAACATGTTAAATATAGAGAATATGGGCTACAGTTTTTGTAATGTATTTAGAGTCCCTGAAAAACCAAAAATCATTGTTGAGGTGAGATTCGTGGCGCCGCTTAGTTTCGCTGCGTTCTGAAAGTGCCATGTTTATCTCAAACCTGTATACGTTTTTTCCTGATCCAGACCCCTGTGGTTACAACTGCGTTGACCATGGATCTTTAGAGGATATAAACACGCCTCCCCGTGTTATGTATTCACTTCAGAAAAAAGCACAACACAGGCCAGAACGAAAGCACGTAAAGCCACACTACCGCAATAAATGGACAATGAATCAAGCAAAAACAATGATCTTTTACAAGGTACGTATCTATGATTAATTTTTAAATACTGTATTATCTCTGGGACGAAAAACGATGTTAATTAAAATGTATGTATTATAAATGTAGCGTTTTGAAAATTGTCTGTATAATGTTATTATGTAAAAATGTTTGAAATGCGTTTTAACTCAGAGCGTAAGTCTCTATGTGTTAGAAATGTTTGCATGGTCATATAGAAAACGGTGTTTTTAGCTTGTGAAGGAATACTCTAACGTTTTTATCTGTGACGGGTTTATAACTCAGAGATATAAACTCGATTATAAATACATACTTTAACATTGGGAATTTTAGTTATGTATTTTACTTTACATTATTATTATTATTATTATTATTATTATTTATTTTAAATTATATATTTTTCATATTTTATAGACATCGAGGAGCTTATAGAAGAACATTTAATTTCACATGAAGAGGTAGTGATTGATCATTACAACAATCAGACTGCTACAATTATTCCTTTTTCCCCCACATGGCTTCTCGAGACTCACGATGGTGAGTTTTTTTTTTTTTTTTTTACAGTCGCTAAACCAAAATATTATGAGCTTTTTTTCTCTAAGTATTCATTAGTCCTTTAAATTACAGAACCGACCCCCGGAGAGTACATACACCAGGAGTTACCAACAGCTCTAGTCGTCCCTGAGGATTTTTAAAATAATTTTTCAGGGACTGCAGATACGCCTGAAAGTGAGTAAATTTTGTGTGGACTATTACTAACTATATTTATGTCTGTTTTTTGTTTATTAATAGCAAATACAGAAATGTAATTATTTTATATATATATATATATATATATATATATATATATATATATATATATATATATATTGATATTAAGTTATGTATAATTACAGTTTATAGACATTAGTTAAAGTTTTTTTTATATATATTTTTTTATTTTATTATATCATTTTTAAAAACATATCTGTTTCATTCTGTTTTTAGAATCTGACTACGTTGAAGATTCCTCGCAACTGGAAGAATACTTCATTACATCTTTCAGCGACCTACCGTCAGACTCAGAAGTGTCTAAAAGTATGAACAGTATTGTTTTATAGATTAATAAAATATGTTTGATCATTTATAATTAATATTAATTATTTTAAGTTAATAAAACAATCATATTCAACCATTTATATTTTAGAAAACCCTGAAAAAAACCCTAGGAAAGACGTGGCCAGTACATCGGCGGGTCTAGATGTACAGGCGAGGAACCCTTTAGAGCCACACAATAAACAACAAAAATCTGAAAAAAGACCTCTCAAAAGTAAGTAACTATTTAAAAATGAAGCATTTAAAAAAAAAAAAAATGTTAAATATTTCATTAAGCATCTGTTAATGTATTTTTGTCTGATGGTATATTTTGGTATATTTTCATTTAGAACGGCCCGCAAGACGTACTCTTATGGTGGACAGCGATTCTTCAGAGGACGAAACATCAGTCATCAGGGATCGAAAGTCTAAAAGGCCGCGTAAAATTTCCCAAAGGTTTCACACTTCGCTGCAATCAAGAGTTACCTCACCAGTGTCCGAAGTACCTCCTAGACCAAAACCAACGCCTGCCTCATCTTCAACTACTACTAGGTATCATAGCGTAGAGCTCTTGAAACATGTAGAACTGACTATAGATCAGATAATTTACAGGCACCCCGCTATAAGGGCCCTAGTTTCTGACCCTGAGGTGGCTCAGAATATACAAACTTTAATAACCCTGTTGAAAACTCTGGGGTTTTTAAAACAGTAACTTTGTATTTGTAGAGCAATAATGGAGCCCTTTCGAAAAAAAAAACTTGTAAGAGGAAACATTTGGAAATTACTTTTGATGATGATTCTGACAATGATGATGCTGTGACTGGTGTTCAAAAAAATAAAAAGGTTTCAATTGATCCGAGTCAAACTGTGTCAAATTCTGTGGTTAATTCTATAATCATCCCCCAAATTACCTTAAATACAAATCCCTCAACAAGCTCCCATACACATAGTATGTCTCCAACCCAAAATGTCCAACCAAGCACTGTTCACCCCCCAAATTTAGGAGGTTTTGAGAATTGACTATCTAGACAAACTATTAAATGATTTAAATTATAACTCATATAATTTACCGTCAATCAGGGCTCTGATTGATGAAATTTCTACAGACAGTCCCCCCATAAATGACATCATCCCTAATATAAACACTAATAACTCCCAGTGCCCAGGGTTTATTAATGATGCTACCTTGACTCAGATCAATTTTGACTCTTTGGATAAGCTTTTGCAAGAAATGTCTAGAGAAAATCATGTTACTACAGAGAGTGTAGATGATATGGAATGCCAATTAGGGACAGGCTTAAACAGGGGGTCTTGCCAAGATGATTCTTTTAGCATAAAAGTCCCGGGGGTGGTGTATTACATGATGATCAAATGGCTGGTCCTTCTGGTTTACAGGAACCCCCTAGGGCTAGCGGTGGTGGTAGAATTGGGGGGGAAGGTGTACAGCTTCGACATAGACCTATGTTTAACAATATCGAATTGAAGCACCCTCTTAACTTTACACATCTGTATGATTTGGATTCCTACGCTGAAGTTTTTACTGTGTTGCATGAAACGTTAGAGAATATGTTGAGTGAGGTTTCTAGAACGTTAAGACCTGCAGACATTGTGCAACTTGAATTACGAGCAGGATCCTTAGATATACCAGTGTATGTAAAAATGACTGGAGACAATTTAAGTCTAGACGATTTTCTCAGTCAGATTGAAGCTCTCCTTCAAAGTCATAGTGAAATTTTGGCTGATGACTCTTTGATGTTGATTGTCCAGGTTATTAGGTGTCCTGAAGGAGGGGGTCTTAGGAGAGGTTTGCAGACCTTAATGAAAAGCGAGCGTATTAGAAAAAAAGCCAAGCATCTGATTATATGTTACAACAGAGACAATCCAATTATGTTTTGCATACAGCGTTCTGAGCTTGTTATTTCCAGAATTCAGGGGTGCCTATGATACGTGTATGGCTGAGGCTTTAAAACTTCAACAGAGTGTGGGATTTAGTGAACATCAGATGGTTTCGTTTGCAGACATAGATAAATTTGAACAGGCCCTAGATGTTAAAATTGTGGTATGGTACAGATGTCCTCAAAAGGATGTGTTCCTGAAACACCAAACAGATACTCGACCGAAAAGCAAAACTGTATTTCTGTTTCTTCATGAGAATCATTTCTATGGTATTGTTAACTTGAAAGGTTTTCTGGGTGCAGCCTATCTGTGTAATTACTGTTACACAGCCTACAGTAACCGATCTGGACATCGGTGTGAGGGACACTGTAATGTGTGTTTTTCACCAGCCTGTAACAACGATGCCTCTGTAAAGGTAAAATGTAACGATTGCAATCGTTATTGTCGATCACAGCTCTGTTATGATGAGCATAAGATTCTCAGAGATAAATCCAACAGTGAAAAACAGGTTTCTATGTGTGACATTTTAAAACTTTGTACAAGATGCTATTCTCTCTATAAATGTGACCCTACTAAGCCCCAGACTCATAAATGTCTTAGTCCCTACTGTAAGATATGTAAGGCAGTGTTGTTACCTCACACTGATCACAAATGCTTCATTCAAGTGCTTAAACCTTATGAACCCACAGACAAATATGTGTTTTATGATTTTGAATGTCGGCAGGAAGATGGCGTACACATTTCAAATTATTTGTACTGCATCCACCTGGGTGGTGAATCATGGTTTTGGGAGGGCGAGGATTGTGTGAAAAAGTTTTTGAGAGGTATCGCAGACCCTGTTACTCTGGCTATACTTTCTTGGCACACAATGCAAAGTCTTATGACAGTTATTTACTAATGAATTATTTAGTGACCAGCGGTGTTAACCCTCATATCATAGCTCAGGGTAGCAAGTTAATGTGTTTTACAGACGAGGCTTTTAAGATGCGTTACATTGATTCCTTTAACTTTATGCCCATGAAGTTAAGTGCACTGCCTGCAGCTATGGGGTTTGAAGCCAGAAAAGGATATTTTCCTCATTTTTTCAATACTGTTGAAAACCAGAATTACGTAGGCCCCTATCCTGAACCACGTTACTATGGTGTTCAGCAAATGATGTCTAAAGAACGTGTTGACTTTTACAAATGGTATGATTCGATTAAGAATGGCATTTTTAATTTCAGAGAAGAAATGGCTTTCTACTGCAAAAATGATGTTGAAATTTTGAAAGAGGCCTGTATCAAATTCCGTACCGAGGTTTATGCTATAGGGCAGATAGACCCCTTCCAATGTACTACCATTGCTTCACTGTGCATGGCTATGTATAAAAGTAAATTTATGCCTAAAGACACAGTAGCGATCATTCCTCCCGACAATTACAGTGGCCAGCAAAAAAGCTTTTCAAATGCCTCGATACAATGGTTAATGTATGTATCTGAAACTGAAAATGTTTTCATTCAACATGCTTTAAACTATGGAGAGCTTAAAATAGGACCCTTTTTCTTGGACGGGTATGCTGTGATTAATGGTAAGCGTACGGCTTTTGAATTTGCAGGGTGCTTTTTTCATGGTTGTCCCAAATGCTATGATTCTGCCGATGTAAACCCCCTAAGCAAAGTATCATGCGGTACGATGTATCATCACTTTGATGAAAAAATTGAAACATTGCAAAAAGTTTACGGGTTGGAAGTCAGAGTTATTTGGGAACATGAATGGAACGCCCTGAAAAAACAGCCTAAAGTTCACGATTTTCTGGTTCGCTCTGATTTTCCAGAACGTATCAATCCTCGTGAGGCTCTGTTTGGGGGTAGTACAAATGCTATTACATTACATTATTTGGCCAAGGAAAATGAAAGGGTGGAATACTTTGATTTCACTAGCTTGTACCCATTTGTCAACAAAACAAAAGTGTACCCCGTAGACCACCCTACCATAATTTACCATAATTTTCAAGACTTGAGGCAGTACTTTGGCTTGTTCAAATTAACTGTTCTGCCTCCTAGGGGTCTTTATTTCCCTGTACTGCCTGCCCGCATTTGTGGTAAATTAATGTTTACCCTCTGCCGTTCATGCGTCGAAACACTAAATCAGACCGGGGTATGTAATCATACCTCTGGAGAAAGAGCCTTGACAGGGACATGGTGCAGTGTCGAGGTAGTCAAAGCTCTTGAGAAAGGTTACAAAGTGTCTAAAATACACGAAGTTTGGCATTTTCCTCAGAAATCTGACACTCTCTTTACAGGTTATATTAATAGTCATCTCAAGGGGAAACAGGAAAGTTCAGGTTACCCCTCTCATTGTACCGATGATGGGCGTAAAGAGCGCTATATTGCTGAATATTTTCAGAAAGAGGGGGTTCAATTAGATCCTCAAAACATTAATGTTAACCCTGCTAAGAGACAAATCTCCAAACTAGCCCTTAACTCACTTTGGGGAAGCTAGCCCAGAGAACTAACCAACTCTCTACAAGCTTGGTTAAGGATCCTGACCAGTTTTTCCATTATCTCTTTTCAAAAAGATATCAGGTTTCGCAGTTTTGTTTTGTAAGTGATACAGTGGCCCAGGTTCAGTGGCGTTACGCTTCTGATACCTATACTCCCCCAGGTAATGTAAACGTATTCCTAGCGGCGTTTACAACCGCTTACGCCCGGCTAGAGCTCTATAACCTCATGGATCGTCTGCAGGGTCACTGTCTGTATCATGATATGGACTCTGTAATCTTTGTCAGTAGGCTCCAGGCGTGGCGTCTAGAACTAGGCGATTATCTTGGTGATTTAACTAGCGAGTTGAAGAGTTTGTGTCAGGGGGCCCTAAAACGTATGGATACGTCACAAACAGCGGAAAAACATGTCTCAAAGTAAAGGGTATTACCCTAAACTATGAGAATTCCAAATTAATTAACCTCACATCATTAAAAGACCTTGTACAAAACTTTGTGAATCATGATAGAAACACCCCCGCGGAGCATATCATGATTCGAGGCTCCCAGATTCACCGTAATAAAAAAGAATTTCAATTGGAAAACAAACCACTCCAGAAAACTTTTCAAATAGTCTACAATAAGAGAGTCTTGCTGTCTGATTACACATCTGTTCCTTATGGCTACTGAAGATGGTTTTGATATTAGACTAACCGTACCTTTTGCAGCTATAATATTGGGACCCTCCAATTCAGGCAAAAGTTATTTTGTGAAGCAGCTTTTAGAAAACTCTCAACAGATCTTTTCCCAAACCCCTGAGAATTATATGGTGTTATAGCTGTTGGCAGCCATTATACAATGAATTGGCACTTAAATTTAAAAATGTCAAATTTATTGAAGGCATACCGGCTTCATTAACCGATGATAATTTAATGCCTCCTAACAATCAATTTAATCATTATAGATGACTTGATGGGGGCGGCTAGCGAAAATGATGAAATACAGAAAGCTTTTACAAAATACGTTCATCATAGGAATTTATGCGTGCTGTATTTGGTTCAAAATTAGTTTTTTCAAGGAAAAAATGAGCCGTACCATAAACTTGAATGTCAATTACATTATTCTGTTTAAAAACCCTCGAGATAAACTTCAAATCAACACGCTAGCCCGACAGATGTACCCCGGTAACTCCAAGTTTTTCTTAGAAGCGTTTGAAGATGCGACAAAACAACCCTATGGTTATCTTTTAATAGACTTAAAGGCCCAAACCCCTGAAACATACCGTCTAAGAAGTGGTTTATTTACTCCTGATTGGCCAGTTGCTTATATCATGAGAAATACCAAGAAAAAACACTTATAAGCGGCCGGTTATTGCGCTAAAACTTTTATTTATCTAGACTCTTCAACAACGCAGCATGTCGGCTAGAATAAAAAGTAAACCTCCATCTCTTAAAGAGCATAGTTCACAGCTCTGCTCATCAGAGAAGAGCAATTTTACGAGACGCTTCAGACGATTTTATCAAATCTATTGTGGAAATTGCCTTAAACGCCTTAAAGGGCCACATCCCCTTAACTTCGAGTCAGTTAAACACTCTCAAAAAGCAACAGCGTGTTATAAAGAGCCTATGTAATAAGAACCATTCAATTAAAAAGAAGAAAAAAAACTGTGAATCAGAGTGGTGGTTTTATTGGCGCTTTAATAAGGATTGCATTGCCTTTTTTATCAGGACTTTTAACGCCTCAAAGTTAATTTGTAAAAATGACTCACTCCCAGAAAATGTTTCTGATACCACAACATCAACTCGATAGACTTCGGCAGCCTGAGCCACAGCACCCCGAGCCTATTAAAAAAGCAGTTGAAAGCCGACTTGACTCTGAAATGAAAAGCATTCTACTTAGAACTGACATCACTGACCATGAGAAAGTTAAGCTATACACCAGCTCCTTACAGAGATATCTAACCTTGCTTAAACAGAGTGAAAAAGAGCTTAATACCCTGACTTTAATTACACCCCCCTCTGAGGAAATGGCCCAACCTGCTGCAGAATCTGAATCTAAGATAGTGACTGCGGTTATGAGTAGCGTTCCCTCCAGATCTAAGAAAAATGCTAATTTTATTTTAAACGCCATGTCTCAGAATGCTTTGGTTACCTCATGGAATGATCAAGGAGAATTCATTCTTAGGGGCAAGAACATTAGAGGGTCGCATATGGTTGATTTAATCAGGGCTGCTACCGGGACTGTCAACATCACTGAACATAGGCTACCTGTAGGATGGGCTGAATTCATCAAAGGTTTGGCTGTGATAAATGTCCCCTATTCTACAGTACCTAATTCTCAAACACGACAACTCATAGAAGCTTATAAAAAACGACCCTTAGAAGACCCTATGAATAAGAAGCAGAAAAAAGACAACAGTTATGGGAAACTTATTAAGATGTTACTGTATTGAGTTTCATACATATCTTTACATTTTGTTGTATATTCATGCAAATGTTGTGTAAACATTATCTGATACATTTGTTGTATATTCATGCTAATGGTGTATAAATAATGTCTGATATATATGTTTGCATATGTCTTTACAACAATAAAAATATTTATTTAGCCTATACATTGTCATAAGTTTTTTGAAGATTAACATTCATAACATTTTTTAAAATCATGATGAGTCTTGACACACTGCATGCATGAAAATATGTTTATACAGTTCTGTTTTTTAGGGTTAGACATACAATGTATAAATTGGGACACCATCAGATCATTTTTGTTTAAATCAGAGCTGTAGAGCGCCATAACCTCAGGGTAAGTAAGTCCTTTGGCTCAATGATGTAATTAGAAAACACAGTGATGGCCACAGGTCGTGGTCATAAGACCTTGTAGAGGCTGATGCTGTAAGCTGAGTGGTATTCATTTTAAAAAAGGATCAATGTTGTATCAAACTTTTCAGTAATCAAAGAGAACAGCTCTTTGGTGGGAAACCTCAATCACGTTCTCAAAAACAGCATAAACAATCATATTCACAGTCTCTGGCAAAGCATTGGCAAAATGCATTTCAAGACGCATATTACCATTTTTCACTAAGGAAAAATGATCTCCACATTCTTGATCGGGGGTCAAATCAAAGGTATAGAGCGTATAGCCTCTAATAAAGTCTGACCTATTATCAGCGGTTTGTCTTTGAGATGTCTACCCGTGGCTTGTATTAGACTGTAATATTCCCGGACGGGGTTGTGTCTTGCTGTATAGTGGGGTTGTAAAGGTTTTGAGGGGACTTGTTCACCATCGATGTACATAGCTATAAAGTTCCCAGCAAAGTGTTTAAAGTTAAAAGGGTTTTTAGCATAGGAACCGCTAAAAGCGTCATTATCTGTTAAACCAATAACCACAAACTTTGGTAACTGCCCTTGAAACAAATTCTCCTGATTACATACCCTACTCCCTCTAGGAATACTAAAAACTTTCATAGACACTCTATCAATAGGATATCTGGCATTAGAGGTCATCAAGGCCTGAGCTTGGGCAATTCTAACCTCTGGGGATACTTTCACTTTTTTAATATAGAGAGAGGCTTCTAAAATTTTAAGTTTGAACTCTTCTGCAGCATCAGACATTAAACAAAAAGTGTCACTGGCCCTCACCATTTTAATTTTCAGGTCAATACCATTTAGCATGAGTTTCTCTTGAAAAAATATATCCGCATGCAGTGGTCCTAAAAGTTCGACGGTATGACTCATTCTGGTAAAAGCATGCCCTTTAACTAGACCTTCATTAGCCCCTGCAGGATTAGTCTCATCCATGTGTCCTGGGGTATCTTTGTAAAACAAGCCTGCTGTGAATTGAGATTCTAGCGTGTCCTTACTAAAGTTTAGCATTGCTTCTATAATGCTACGGTAAGGATAAGTATTACTGCTTTGACTAATTAGGCGGTTTCCTAAAGTTACATCCACTTGTGAAAACATGGTAGCTACAGGGTAATTGATAATACCAACTATACTGCCCCCAACTAAATCGGCGACATCAGCCCTAGTAATTTTGCATGAAAGTCTTAAAAGAGTATTATTCAAATCAAGATAATCATCCCCATTTCCTGCTATGTAAAATTCGAGCGGAGCCGTGTCAGACAAGGCAGACAGGGGGCACTTCCACATAAAGGTTTTTTTTTTCAATACTTGTTTGGGTATAAGGTATAGTAAACAGATCCAATTCTGATTTCACACATGCTTGAGACATATGATGTACCAGAGTCATGATTTAAAAGATGTTTCTGTTTTTCTTTGTTCTGGGAGTCTTTGGTTTCTTGCTCCTTCTCCTGCCACCGCTACTAAATGACCTAAATGTAGAGGGTCTAGCCTTTTGTGTGGATGATAGCGAGATCCCGGGGTTTGCTACGTTTTCTCTTGTAGCCTCTGGACATCACCATCAATCCCTCCCCTGACTGGCTCTTGTTGTGGCTATGAGGGTTATGACTTGTTAGACATTTGACACTCACGTCACTAACAATATTTTTAGCTGCTGATTTAAAATGAGGTTTGACTATTTCAAAACCCCTTCTAAGTAACGGTAAAGCTTTTCTGAAAAGACTTCTAAAATACCCCCATACCCACACCGTACATTACCGAGCTCCAGAAAATCCAGGCAAACCATTACCAGCTTGATTTTTTGTAATAATTAATATAAGGATTGACATATCCATTAGGTCCCATTTTTCAATTAGGTGTAAAAAAGAGGCTTTACAGGTCGGAAATGCAACTTCACTACAACCTTTCCAAAACGGAATGGCACTAACTTGTTTTGATCCGTCTTAATTTGCATAGTTAACGTGTCGAAGGTGGTCTTGCTGAGGGGTACGTAATGAGGTCTGTCGTAAGTTACCGTGATTATATCGTTGTTTTTGCCTTTAATATGGACACACCTTAGAAGAGGCACGTAACTATCTCCAACGGCTTGATGTGTAATGATATCTGTATAGACATACATGGTATAAAACCCCGCTCGGATATCGGCAGGGTAGAATGTTCTCAAATGAGCACTATACAGTTTAGCCTCAATAGGGCCCAATAGTCTAATAGTTTCACCCTTTATAGTCTCACGAAATCCCAACATTTGTCCAAGTTGTTCTTTGGCAAAAATCATATATGGAGTAGTACTTTTTATATAAATTTGTCTTTCTATAGGTTCATAGACTAATTTCAAATCATTTTTATATTGTTCATCGGGAGCCTTGTCACCTTTCTGATCTAGTCCTTTTCCGAGCATGACATCGTTCATAGTCGTTATTACATCCTGAAGGGTCTCATAATATCCTTTTGGTATTGTATAATCACGTTTTATCGCCTTTTTATTATTATTATTATTATTATTATTATTATTTATTTCTTAGCAGACGCCCTTATCCAGGGCGACTTACAATCGTAAGCAAATACATTTCAAGTGTTACAATACAAGTAATACAATAAGAGCAAGAAATACAATAACTTTTGTTCAGTGTGACAAACCACAATTCAATAATACAGCAGATAATAGTGATAGTTACATCAGGATATGATTAAATAGTGATAGTTACATCAGGATGTGATTAAATACAAAGTACTACAGGTTAAACACTTGGCAGATTACAGTATTCTGAAGTACAGGATTAAATGCAGTAAAATAGGGGGCAGATAAGAGCAGAATAAAAGCACATTTACATGAAGGGTGATAGTGTCCCAGGATACAAACAGAGGAGTTCTACAGGTGCTGTTTGAAGAGGTGAGTCTTAAGGAGGTGCGGAATGTGGTCAGGGACTGGGCAGTCCTGACATCTGTAGGAAGGTCATTCCACCACTGCGGAGCAAGGGTGGAGAAGGAGCGGGCTCTGGAGACAGGGGAGCGTGGCGGAGGTAGAGCTAGTCTTCTAGTGCAGGCGGAGCGGAGAGGTCGAGTGGGGTGTAGGGAGAGATGAGGGTCTGGAGGTAGCTGGGTGCAGTCTGGTCAAGGCATCTGTAGGCTAGTACAAGAGTCTTGAACTGGATGCGAGCGGTGATCGGAGCCAGTGGAGCGAGCGGAGTAGTGGAGAAGCGCGGGGGCGAGGCAGAGAGAACACCAGGCGGGCAGCAGAGTTCTGGATGAGCTGGAGCGGACGGGTGGCGGACGAGGGGAGGCCAGCCAGGAGGGAGTTGCAGTAGTCTAGGCGGGAGAGTACCAGGGCCTGGACCAGGAGCTGGGTAGCATAGTTGGTGAGGAAGGGTCGGATTCTTCGGATGTTGCTCAGGAAGAATTTCTGTATCATAAGTAATAAAAGTGCTGTCCTTAAGGTTTATATTATCCCAGGTATGGGGATATTGAATCTCTGCTAAGCAAACTTCCCATTTGCCCTGTAGATTCATTGTTTTAACCAATTTGGTAGTAAAATTGGATATAGCGTTTTTAGGGAAAACATCCTGTGAAGCGTTACTAGGCAGAGTCACATAAAAAGAGTCTTGAGACATTTTGAATAATGTTTTAAGTGTAATTAAATACACCCCGGACATGTTAACTCTTTAGATCCACCACCTGATGCCCCGCGACCCAACTGTTGAATTTTTCAGGCCAGCCGGCCCATTTTATGAGATATGATTTTTTGCCATTTTCCTTTTTCTCAGCAACTATCTTCTCTATCCTAAACAACCTATCAGTCTTGACATTTATTTTCTGCAATTCTGGTTCATAAAAGGTGCCCATTATAGGCTCTCCATCATAATCACATAGTTTATACACTGGTGGAAATCTTGGTATACATTCTGTTATAGTAAAAATCTCTGCCGTAAACGTCTGTTCATAGCCTTTTATAAAGGGAGATCTTAACTTTGAAATTCTTACGTTGTCACCGACAGCAAACTTAAACTTTATATGTTTAGGGCTTTTCTTCTTAGAGTATAAAGTTTTAAACACTTTAAATGAATTATCTTCATTAACTTCTGAAGGTTTCATTTGAATACTATGGTGAAAGGAGTTGTTATAAGACTGTACCATTTCTTGTAGTTTATCCATATACTTGTGAGTGTTAAAAGCGGTGAAATATTTCCACATTTTTGTTTTCAGAGTCCTGTTGTATCTCTCAATAATAGAGGCTTTTAGTTCATTCCCCGTGGTAAAGTGTAGAATATTATGTTTTTTTAGCAGGTGCTGAAATGCTTTGTTTAGAAATTCTGTCCCTTTATCAGTTTGTAGTTTTTTAGGTTTCCTACCCGTGCTGATGATCCTCTTGAAAGCCTCTGTCACCATCTTAGATGACTTATTTTTCAATGGTATTACCCAGGCATATTTGGATAAGATATCTATACATGTTAGCATGTACTTGTAACCTCCATTTTCTTTTGACAAGCTAGACATATCCACTAAATCAGCTTGCCACTGTGTATCGATATTAGATACAAATACAGTGTTTCTTTTAAAGTTTATTTTAGAGGGCTTATGCAACGTATAGGAGTCTTGCTCTGATAAAAAGTCAGTTAAGACCCTCTCAGAGACTTTAGGCCCATCTGACCCCAGAGCCCTTTGAAGAGTCTGTAAACCCCCTAAACCCCCAGGATTTGAAGATGTGCCATCTTTAACCAAAATAACACAACTCAACTGCACAAATATGTAGGTCAAAAAGTTTTTATTCAAAGTTTATCATAACACCTCTGAGACAGGTGTGAAGTTCAAAAGTTTTATTCACAGTTTATCAAGAAGATTAGGACATTTTAGAATACATATAAAGTTTTTACACAAACATTCATGATTAATCACTAAGTAATCCACGACATTTTGCACAACTTTTGATATATCTCCATCTCTTAAAAACCTTGCCAGGTTATAAAAACATACATCAGTCACATAAGCATACAAAACAATGATATGTGTACATTTGCAGTCTTCTATTTCGACAAACATTTTAGGTAATATATTCATTAAAAATGCATTTAAGGAGCTACAGTGTTTTACATGTGTATCTACCAACTCTAACCATTCTTGAGCATCAACATCTTTATGGATTAAATCAGTTACACTTTTTAAATTGTTGAACATTTTTACATTTACGGGGATCTGGTTTTGAAAGAGTCTCTTGCAAGCCACTTTCTCCGCTATTAACTCAAACAACAGCCCCTCCATTGTTTTCCTCAGTTTTGCTGGAGTCTGGACGTTCCCATTTTCAAAGTCACAGGCGCCCGTAATAAGCTAAAGGAGCTTGGGGATTTGTAAAACTGCGATGGTAGAAAGCTTTGGTTATTTTGTTAACAATGTCTTGGGTCTTGTCATCCAGGGTTTCTTGTAGATGGCTCACTTTACGTCTAATGCTGTGTTCTGGTCTTAGCTCTGTTAAAATATCTTCCACCAGTTTCTGAAGTTTTGTCAAAGATGGATGGAAATTGAAACAAGCTAGAGCTTTAGCCACCAGAAGCTTCAGCCACGGGATGTGTATTTTTTCTAGTATTTCTTCAAAATGTTGATCAAAATAATCGGGGTCCGCTTCATAAAGGCAACTGTGTCTCAGCTGACTCGGGTGGTCAATTTCGCAACCGCGGCAATTTTTCACCAAATCACGGTCAATGATCACTTCCAATAGAGAAGCCAGGAGACCCCTAGAGATCTTTAATACTTTTTCAAAAGAGATGCCTAAAGGACCGTCGACGTCGTCAGACTCTGCAGGGTTGAGGAGGGGGACATTTTCAAAGTCTTTTATAAGCCGGGTCATTTCTTCAGTGGTCCAATCCATCTCAAGATCACTATGTTCAAGAACGGCATTTTCAGAGAAGTATCTAAAGTTTGCAGAAGACATGGCGTCAGACTCCTTCAATCAAAAGGATGCGTGGTGGCCTCCTTTAGTAGGCTCCCAAAGATCAGGTGTCAGCCTATGAGAGGTGATGAAGCCTCTGGACCCCTTGGGATCCTTTGAGACGGCCTATCAGAGACCCATGAAATGGGGGGTCATTGATGCGCCGCCCTTAGGGGTGTTTTCTGAGTTACCCTAAAACATCCACCTCCTCTCTCTCTCATTTGGGTCTGTTTTCAGCTCAGTCCACAGAGGAGTTTGTACAGTACACAGAGGATCCTTGGGACGGATGCTTAAAGGCCCCCTTGCTTGGACTCTCTCTTGAACTTTTTTTACAGGCCGTGGTTTCTTTAGCCTCTGTGGAAGGGCTAATGTGCATTTTTTGAAAGGCTTTTATAAGTTCAGACATTTGCCGATCCTCAAGATCCACTTTCTCTGAGCAGCAACTAACACCGGTATGAGACATCTTGTGTAACACTCTAATAAACTGCACAAATATTTTCCTCTTTTTATGAGGTCTGAAAACATGCCCAGACTTGCCCCTTTTTAAAAAACAAAAACAAAAACCCATCGTAGTCTCGATCTGTTCAACCTTTTGCTCAAACATCATACCACCTTGATTCTCTGAAACCCCCGGTAAGCTTAATACTTATTTTTTATTTATTAATGTTTTAAGAAAAACTGTTGTGGCCGAGTGGTTAAGGCGATGGACTTAAGATCCATTTGACTCAATTGTCTGCGTGGGTTCAAATCCTACCAGCAGTAATTATTTTATTTCAAACTTTTACATTTATAAATATTTAATGTTTATAAGCACTTGTGAAATATATATATATATACCATACCCGCTCCTATATAAAAACCACGGCCCCTCATTATATATTCATAAATTCATAAATCCACGCCCCCTCATTATATATTCATAAATTCATACACATAAGGTCAAAAAAAGGTCAAAAGGATCATAAATCAGACTTTTGAAATAAGCTATAGTAATATTACTACTCCCCACTGTCTCCAGCACAGACACGGATGAGCCAAACCCAGAAATCGACCTGAGGAACTGGAATCCACATTGCTGGGCGTGCAAGGATGGTACTCAGGCACTTAGCTGCATGCTGGCCCCTCCACTGACAGCAGGGAGAACAAGCAATCCTGCTGCGGCGGATGAAGAAATAGAGCGTCCGTTTCCACGGCCGACCCAGAAAGGGGAGCCTGAGTGTTGGAGAAATGTGCACTTTAAGAAATTATAGTTCAAAAGATGAACTGTTTAGTTTTAGATTGTTAGTATTTGGGTTTCATTTAGTTAGTTAGTAAAAAGACATTTGGGGTTTAATATTAATTACTGGAGCAGGAAGACAGACACTAAGAGGAAAGCTTTAAAGTGCACCAAATGGCAATTTAAAAGGGACCCTGTGCTTCATCAGGGAGAACACTCTGGGGGCTAAAACCTTCAAAAGCTTAAACAACCTCCTCCTTCCTTATCTTTATAACATCAGGGTTTCCTGAGTGAAACATCAAACAGGCTTTGATGTTACAATCATTTAAGATAATAAAACGAAAGTGGACCCACATAGACAATGACATTCAGTATGTAATTGTCTTTTCTGATAGGTTAAGAGAAAGGGGTGATGTCATATGGTTAAGTCTATATTAAATCAAACATTGTACTGTATCTTTGGGCTCCCTCAACCTGTGCTTAGGAGGAGGGACCATTACTATGTTAATAAAAAACGACATTGAAGTTTTGGAATCATAATTATTTCTACTCATGGATGCACAAAGAAGAGAAGAATACGGAAACTAACTCTTATTTGTTTTAATTTCAACACCGAGCGTCCACCGCCCTGAGGGGGGGAGCCCGGGTGTCCAGAGCCACACCAGTCCCCAGCGACTGAAGGAGAGCCGCATCAGTTCCCCATGACCGAGGGAGACCGGCACCAGTCCCCAGTGAGAATCCCCTGCTGCTCCCACCTTCGCCACCAGGGGGAGACTGCCTGCTGCTCCAGCTTTCGCCGCCAGACGGAGACTACCTGCAGCTCCCACCTCCACCACCAGAGGGGATTACCTGCAGCTCCCACCTTCACCACCAGAGGAAGACTACCTGCTGCTCCCACCTCCACCACCACAGGGAGGCTAACTGCAGCTCCCATCTCCATTGCAAGAGGGAAAATACCTGATGCTCCCACCTCCACCATCAAAGGAGCTGGAGTTACCTCCACCACCAGAGGGAGAGGAGATGCAGCTGCTTAAGTCTGCAACGCCTAGGGTTGCCGAGCTTGCACCGCCCTGGGAGGCCAGTTTGCCATCGCCCGGGGAGGCTAGCAAGCCACCACCTGGGGATGCCTGCACGCCACCACCTGGGGATTTGTTTCCACAAGAATCAGTTTCGCTGCAGGAGTTTCTGTGGTCAGGGCCCGGGAGGAAGGAGACACTGGCTGCAAAGAGGGGGGGTGGAGGTCAGGAGACCACCTCCACCAGAAGCAGCCTATCCCTGCGTCACTGGCAGCATTGTGCTGTTAGCTGTAGAGCTGCCAGCCTTGCCCTTGCAGGCTGCACATCCAGAGGAAGCAGCTGATCCACTGCTGGAGTGTGCCATCCCACTGTCAGCATTTCTGCTGCCAGGATTGCAGGCCATTGGACCTTTAAAGCCTCTATTCTTGGCCCAGGACTTTGAGAAGGACTTCTGGGCCTTTAAGGGGGAGATGTGTGATGGGGTACTCCCCGCCCCTATGCATATTATGAATGATTTTGTATTTTATTATGTGTTATGTTTTGAAGGACGGGCTCACTGTCGGCTAGTAATTATTGAATTAGCTGACAGTCAGGCAGACTTAGTAAACTTGTGCAGACTATGGCCGAGGGGTTAATAAGATAATTAATAGTCAGTTAATCCCTCTGCTATAATATAAGACCTGCAGCTTTGGCTGCACGGGGTGGGTTGTCCAGAGCAGAAAAGAGACAAGTAAGAACCGATGCGAAAAGTAAACAATTGCTACTTGTGCTGGCTTTAAAGCAGCACGATACTTGTTATCACTATTGTTTGTTTGTTTGCTTGGTTTGGCCCTCATGCCTTTTGCTTAATAAACACGCCACAGCTCTTTTCATACCCCAGTCTGCTACTGTTGTGTGGTTTCAGTTCCTGGTCTGATGTCATTCACCAGCCATCCTGTTCACAAATGGAAATCATCCAAATTCAGACCTTGTTATGTAAATCAAATTCTGCATTAAAAAAATCTATGCTAAACGTTAAGTGTGTGGTAAAAGTTATTTTACTGAACTAGGGTTATACATGTTAAACAATGGTAACCGATGGCAACATCTTATGACATATGTGCTCCATGTGGCACCATAACAACAACAACAACAACAATAATAATAATAATAATAATAATAATAATGTGAGTTAGTAAAACTAAAAATAATGGTTTATAGTTGTTCCTCTACTACAGTCTCTTTCAAATATTTACAAAGTGTGTGTAATCATACAGTACAGAAAGGTATAAAATTGAGAACTGTGAGTAGACCTACAGTACTGCAACAGTTTGTAACGGTTTGAAACAAAGAGCTTCAGCCGACAGAGAATAAAACAAAAAAAACGAGGGTCCTCAATTAACAAATTTAATACAACACACACACACACACACACACACACACACACACACACACACACACACACACACACACACACACACACACACACCAGTAAACTATATACAAGCAAATCACAAACAATTTAAGGAAAGCACACAAGTAGTAGAGGGAAAGGTAACAAACAATTTTAAAGTCACGGAATGAAATAGAGATCTGGAATAGCTAATTGCTAATATGGTAAGAAAACTTATAAGTGCACAAGTTATATATATAACAAAAGCTATGACACACATATCACTCATGCAAAGCAATGCCCCGAACAAATCAAGTCCAAAAATAATTCAAGTAATCCAACAGAGCAAAAAAGAAACAAATCCAAACCCAAAATGCAAAAAAAACAAAGTCCAGCAGAAAAAAAGAACCCAGAATGATCTCACCCGACTGCTTGTTTGTTTGTTTGTTTGTTTGTTTGTTGATGTTTATTGTGTAGTTCAACTAACAGTAAAACAGCAACAAGTTGTCCAAGAGATGCTCCAAGGTAGTATAGTTATTATTTAATATAATTTTCTTGTAAATAAAATCCTGAAAGCAAACTGGAACCCATTCAGTACCCACACCGCATACACAAAATGGAGGAACACAGAACACAGACCTGCCTCCCTTCCCCCTCTACCAGTTTAAAAAAGAACCAAGGCCAATGGGAGTTCACCCATCTTACCTGGCCAGGCATTTTAACTAAAGGAGGCATTTTAACTAAACACTTGTGTTGCTAGTGCCACAAGTTGATTTACAGAGGATTTCTGTTTCCCACGTGTCTTATTCTAACAGCCAGTTCTACACACAAAAAAAATTACATTCTACTATTTATGGAAGACATTTTCGTATCTCATCTGAAAGTTATGCTGTGTTATCCTATTCCGTATTCAGGCCAGGTTGACTACATGCTACATAAAGAGATGTAGATCAGAACCAAACATTTATGAAGGCCCTCAACTACCCATTGACATTAAAATGTCAAAAATATTAATTTAGAAGCCAGAATATTAATCATTCTACAAAATACCAAACAGCTTGGAAAATGATCCTGTTGCTGTTTACTTTGAGTTCTTTAAAGAAAGGATTATTCTTTTCATGGAGTAGTGGTTAGGGCTCTGGATTCTTGACCAGAGGGTTGTGGTTTCAATCCCCAGTGGGGGACACTGCTGTTGTACCCTAGAGCAAGGTACTTTACCTAGATTGCTCCAGTAAAAACCCAACTGTTTAAATGGATAATTGTATGTAAAAATAATGTGATATGTGAAATAATGTATAATGTGATATCTTGTAACAATTGTAAGTCGCCCTGGATAAGGGCGTCTGCTAAGAAATAAATAATAATAATAATAATAATAATAACCTTTTCCATCATGTGGACTATTCCTATAAGACTTCTGATGTTTTTTTAATGAGGGTCATTCTAAGGACGTTTATAGTTGATGGTAAAGAAAGCAAAATACTGTAAGATAGCAATATTTTAAACATGGCTGAATGTGATTTGATCTTCCTAATTCCAATTACATGATGTAAATTTGAACCCCAGGCTAATTGCTATGGGTGTTTTAAACTGAAAACAGCACATTCCATTCTCCAGAAAGACAGCTCATAATTCTGCTTCACCTTGATTTCAAATTAAATTACCCTAACCCTAAATACCAATTTTAGTGGATGGTGATAAACATTCAAATACCTCTGCTGCCACCACTGCTGAAACAGCCAGAGTGCCCTGTGTCACCACCAGCAAGCCAGGGGCTTGCAACCACATTGGAGCCACCCTACACAGAGGAGCTCCAAGAGGGGAAAAAGGGACCCATTGGGCTTATATGTTAGAAAGGGGGTTAAATGGGCACCCCTTGTCTGGACCTGGGCATAGCTCCCAAGTTGCTGAAGCGCCAGGCACAATCGGTCGCCTGGTTTCCTGCTCCACTTCCCCTGGTGGTCCAGACATCACTGCCCAGTCACCGGGGCTTGCACCTCTGCCTGGGCCTGCGCCTGGGCCCCCTCTCACCGGTCCTTGGGTTTCTTGGTGGAGGCGCCGGAGTCTGGACCAGCCCGCCCTCCAAACCACACACAAGAAGCCACAAAAACAAAAACGAACAGTATGGGACTTGTGGGGAAATGGCTGGGGTGCTGGGGTTTAAGGGGGGTATTGGCAGAAGCCACTTTGTAAATAGTGTATAAATGTGTAAATAAAGATTTGGGTATGTTGAATGTAAGTTTGTCAGAGCTGGGGTTAATTACATCCCTACCAGAACCCACAGCTGGTGAAGAATTGTTAGGGGAACCTTTAATGAAGGCTACAGGTGAATATTGGTTTTGGTGTTTTGTTTAACTCTTTATTTTGCTCCTGTTTTGTTAGTGTTTTTGTTAATAAACGTGCACAACAGAACTGAGTTTCCTTCCTGATGCTATACTCTCACAGTCACCATCATCTTGACTATCACTCTCTCTCCTGCTAAAAACCTAGGAATTATTCTTGACAGGCAGCATCACTGTACCCAGCATCACTTGAACCCAGCATCACTGTATTTCGTCTGTAAGGGGCAGCCTGAAGGAATAGCAAAGCCTTATAGGTCGAACGACCCCCCAAGGCCCGTCTCCCGACCATTCAGAGAGAGGGAGAGACAAAGCACCCTCACCCAACCTCTCCGTGTCACTGCCATGATTGACAGGCAGATCCTGCGGGGCTGACGACCTCCTCCTGCAGAATCATGCTTGTGTCAGATAGCCAGCACAGACCTCGCCTTGTTACACCGTCCTTTTCCCAGCACTTATTCCACTCAACTCCTGGTCCAAGCTCTTGTACTCTTCAGATTGGACTACTGCAACTATCTCATTGCTCTGGCTATCCACCACCTTCAGCCCATTCAAAACTCTGCTGCTCATCTTGTATTCTCCCAACCTCACTGCTCTCATGCTACCTCTTTGCTTCACACCTTCCACTGGTTACCTATCTCTGCTCGCATTCCTTTCAAGACTCTTGTTCTTGCCTACTGCTCTCTTCACCACACTGTCCCCTCTTACATCCAATCCCTTGTATATCCATACACCCCCTCTCGCCCTCTTCTCTCCTCTTCTGCTGGCCTACTGGCCATGTCTTCAGCTCTCCAGCCTCCTGTGCCTGCTCCTTCTCTTCTCTAGCCCCTTCAGGACTGCTCCGTCCACTCACTGCCTTCCGCCGCCTCCTCAAGACCCATCTGTTTAGACTGCACTTCTAGATCTCTTGATCTACCCCATATACTATGCACTAGACTGCCTGACCTAAGCACCACATTACTGGATCCTTATTGCACTACTATTATGTCATTGTAGATAAAACGTGTTGTAATCCTAGTTCATGTTGTATTTTAGTAGTAGTATTTGCACTCACTGTAAACTACACTGTATTTAAATATTAAACATGCATTGTAACCCTGCACTGCCCTGTAACAGCTGTAAGCCTCCTTGGATAAAGGTGTCTGCCAAATAAATCATCCATCCATTATCATTAACTGCTTACTCCTTTACAGGGTCGCGGTGAGACAGAGCTTAACCCGGCATACACAGGGCGCAAGGCAAGACTACACCCAGTCCATCGCAGGGCATCAAACACACATTCACTCACACAGAGGGCAATTTAGAGTTACCAATCAACCTGGACAGCATGTCTTTGGACTGTGGGAGGAAACCGGAGTACCCGGAGAAAACCTACGCGAACACGGGGAGAACATGCAAACTCGACACAGACTGTACCCTAGGCCGGATTCGAACCTAGGACCCTGGCACTGTGAGGCAGCAGCGCTAACCACCACACCACCGTGCCACCCCTCCAAATAAATCAATAAAATAAAATCTTTCTCATCATCGTCTTCATCATCACCACTGTCTTCGGCATTATCATCGTCGTCTTCATCATCATTGTCATCATCATTATGATCTTCACCTTTGTGGTGTCCCTGATAATTATGGCCTTCATCATCTTCATCATCATCAACATAATATTCTTAATCACCACAGTGGCCCTCATCATCATCTACATCATTATTATCACCACTTGTGTCATTACTGACTACATTCTTAGCTTCATGTCATCAATACAATCAACTTCACTTTCATCAATTGCATTTTGAATACTGCGTCTATTTATTTTCCATATTATATATTGCCATGTTCTTCTCTGAATAGTTTTTTTTTTAGTTAGTGAAATAGCAGTGACACAAAACAGAATTTTCTCTTCAATATCCTGACTATGCCTGCCTCATCTATAGGATACTCGAGTTAAAAAAGACAAATCAAAACTGGCTTACAATGTAAATAACATCAATATTTTTAATATAATATATTACTGATATGTAAGTTAATGCGTTGTTTTGTTTTCCTGTAGTTTGGTCGAGAGATTCTGTCTGATAAAACTGTGGCAAACATTCATGTTTATGAATGTATTGTTATTGCTTGGTTCACATTATCCTTTGTAGTTTGTTATAGCAGAGTACATGCTCTTCATTAATAATATATCTGCATAGAATTTTCTTCCCCATGTGTCTTTAATGAGAACTACAACACGCACGGGCTCCGGCTTGAAGGAAATACAGAGTGAGGACGTTATACCTACCCAGCTGAAGTTGGACACTAATTCGATATTCGGATGTGGTTAAAACCTTAAGTTAGACATGTATTCATTATTTAGGGTTTATAACTCATTTAACTGCTTTTCCAATTATTTTCTTACTTAACTGAGCCACTGTGTCACTTAATCACAACTACCATTTGAAAGCTCTAACTGTAAACAAAATTGTGATATCAAATGTATAACCCTTGCCCCTAAAATCAGAGGCAAATACCCTGCCCCCTCATAACTTAACAGACACTTTTCATACAATCTTGATATTCCAATTCCTTTCTTAGGTAAATGAGCCGCTACTAGACTATGAAAGTACATACCCTACATAAAATATTGACAACAAATGTATTACCCTTGCCCCGGGAGAGAGACCCCAATTTACAGACAAATACCCTGCTCCCCTTTAACTAAAAAAGCATTTCTTTACAAAATAATGATATTCCAAAGACATTGTTAGGTGCACGAGCCGCGGTGTCACTTAAGAGTGAGCCTGCCTCCTCTGAATGTACAACAGTGACTGAGTGGAGAATTAGGATCGGCTGGCTGCCTCCACATTAAAGCTATGTATTTATTGTTATATTACATATAAATAAATAAATAAATAAATAAATAAATAAATAAATAAAAAGGCGCATTTATTTTAAAATGTTCAAGTAGGTAGTGCCTACTCTGCCAAGGTGCCACTGCAAAGCAGTGAATTAAATACTTAGGATTATCTAGTTTTTCACCCATGCCAGAATTACAGTTCCCTTTCAAGTTGAAGACGACCATCAAACAATACTTTTGGGTTATTGCCTGCCTTTTGTAGGTATTTCTGAGCATTTTTATGTTAAAGCTGACAATAGGCCCTTCTGCGGCGTGACGTCCGGGGTCCCGCCTCCCGAAGGATCAAATAGTCACAGCGCAGAATGCTCAATCTCATTTTGCCTCTCACCACGGTAAGGTGAGGTATAACTAACCCCAAGTGTTGTGTCGACTCTTTTCAAAAGGAGCACTCACTCTGAGTTGGCCTGTATTTCCCCTGCAATAAACTCAATGGATGTTGGCATTGCCACTTCCATGGAATAAGTCCCTCCACTGCTGAGCTTCTTCTTTCTATTCTTTTGGTCTGCTTCGCTTGCGTCACAGACTGCTATTAACTATCTTTTTCACTAGCTGTCTTGAAACTACAGTCCGCCTGCCGCTCACTTTTAGTGTGCCGTCAAAAAAATAAAGTTTAATACTGTTGTCTTATTCACTGTTCAGTACTATTACTGTTACCAGTGTGTGTCGACCTAGTTTGCCTACCCTGGTTGTGTGTATTTTTCTTGTATAGCCCCTCTCTGTCACTGCAATACTGTTACATAAGCACTCTCACCCACCGCAGCTTATGAGCCTGTGTGTCTCCTTGGTGTAGGCTGCACGCTGCCAAGTGTTAGATCACACACAGTCAGGGCCGCACCTGCCTCACCCTCGGTGCTTGCGCCCTCGGTGTATGGTCTGCCCGTGCACGAGGTACTTCGGTACCTCCATGCATTCGGTGCTCGGTGCTCCTGCTGCCCTCAGTGCTTCAGTACCTCGGTGCACACGGTGCCCTAGGTGCTTAGGCATCTTGGTGCACGCAGTTGTTCCCAGTGCCTTCGGTACTTCGGTACCTTGGTGCACACGGTGCTCCCGTGCACCCACTCTGTACAGTGCTTCAGAGCCCCAGTGCACGCAGTGCACAGCACTTACAGTGATCGCAGTGTTTTGGTACCCCTGTCCATGCAGTCACATCAGCGTACACAGTGCCCTTGGTACTCAGTGCCCACTGTAGACACGGCAAACGCCCACTGTAGACCTGTGCCCTCGGTACCTCGGTGCACGCGGTGAACCCCGTGCTTCAGTGCCAGCTACCTTTATAGCATATAGTGCCTTACAGCACTATAGCACACTTGTATACTAATACATACCACCTGCACCTCCCCAGCTCAACTACTGTGCAATGCTGCACACTTGGTGCTGCACCTGGGTGACTGACAGTGTCATTCCATCTGTGCATGTTCTGTGGGGCTACGTTGCCTCCAGAAGACGATCACCAATTGTGTGTGAGCTGTTTGGAGTGGAGCACGCCAATCTAGCCTTGGGGGACAAGACATTTTGCCAGGTCTGCACATCCTCAGCCTCGCACCCTGTGTAAGAGGCTTGAAAGAGCATCCGGTTTGCCCCACACGTCGCCCGGCAGGACCAGGCCTCAGCAGCCCAGGAAGCCTTGGAACCCCCTCTCCTCCAGCTGTCACATAGATCATCCATGCCCTAAGCCCAGCAGCAGAGGCCACACCAGCGCAGCCTCTCCCCCAGAGCAAAGCGCAAGGTGAGTCAAGCACTTGCGTCAGGTGAGGCACATTATGGACCTAAAGGCCCAGATGGCCTAGGTCTTGGAGGTCTTGGCCAGACAGCAGGCCCCTAACCCTGCTCCGGCCCTGGTGCCTGGGGTGGCGCCTGCACTAGACACAGCCCCTCCTCTCCCTATGGAGACGCAGAAACAGTGCTGGAGATAGCCGAGGAAGATGAGGACGCTATTTCCTTGGAGCCCTCGTGGAATGGTGACTTCCTCACTGAGGAAAGGGACACAACAGGTCTCAGGTCCAAGAGATCCTCAGACGCTGGCTTGCCCCAACTCTCGAGCTCAACCTCTGCACTCGTGGAGAGAGCTTCAGCTTTCCTGGGTATTCCCTGGAAGGCAGCGGCTGAACTGTGCCGGTCTGTATTTAAGACGCAGGCTGTGGCTCTGTGCCCTCAGCATTTCCCTGTAGTCCGCGACTTCCTCGATGAGGTGCGCACCTCCTGGGACCAGCCAGCCTCAGTGCCTAGTGTGCTGAAACAGGCTTCTCCGCTAGCCTTCTTGGAGAATGCAGAGAAGCTAGGCCTGGCGGGGTTTCCCGCCGTGGACTCCACCATCGTGGCCTTGGTTAAGGCTCCGCCGGTAGGTGGCTTACCCAAAGACCCTGCTTGCCCTAATCTACAATGCAAGGTCACGGAGGTCCACTTAAAGAGGGCTTACGCAGCAGGTGTGCAAACCACACGCCTTGCCAATACATTGAGCCTGCTGACGGCATACCTGGATGGTGTTATCCAGTCATCACCACTCCCAGAGCCACTGGTGTCTGAGTTACGCACAGTGACCAGATCACTGCTCCAGGTATCCGGGTTCCAAGGACAAGCCCTGGGCCGGAGTCTGGCCAGTCTAATTGTCAGACAGCTCTGGCTATCCCAGGCGAGGGTCCCTGATGCAGATAAATCGGCACTACCACTAACAACCTACGTAAACTATTCTCTACCTTCTCCTCCCTCCTAAACCCTCCCCCCTCCTCCTCCCTCCTCTATCTCCCCTGATGACTTTGCCTCCTTCTTCTTTCTAAAATCTCAGATATCCGCAAACTCTTAACACCTCTCCTCCCCCCGCACCCCTCCTGCTCCAACCCCTACACCCACTGCATCCCCTACTAACTCACCCTCCTTCTCCACCTTCTCGCCCCTCTCAGACTCTGATCTCTCATCCCTGCTCCAGGGTCACAAACCCACCATGTGTGCCCTGGACCCCCTCCCCACTCACCTCTTTCAGGCTGCTGCTCCTGCTCTACTTCCCTTCATCTCCTCCCTTCTCAACACCTATCTCCTTTCTGGTCTATTTCCCTCTGCCTTCAAAAAAGCCTCTATCACTCCCCTCCTCAAAAAACCAACCTCGACCCCACCTCCCTCCAGAGCTACCGTCCTGTCTCCCTCCTACCCTTCCTCTCCAAAACCCTCGAGCGGACTGTACACCGCCAGCTCTCTGCTTTACTGTCCAACCACTCTCTGCTTGACCCTCTCCAATCTGGCTTCCGCTCTGCTCACTCCACTGAAACCACCCTCACCAACTCACTTAGGTCTGCCCGAGCTGCCTCTCTCTCTTCTGTCCTAATTGTCTTCGACCTCTCTGCTGCCTTTGACACTGTTGATCACTCTATTCTACTATCATCTCTTGCTGACCTGGGGATCTCTGGCACTGCTCTGGCCTGGTTCTCCTCCTACCTCTCCAACCGCACTTACCAGGTAACCTGGCGTGGAGCAACCTCCACACCTCACCCTCTTAACAGGAGTCCCCCAAGGGTCAGTCTTGGGTCCTCTCCTGTTCTCTCTCTACACCCCGCTCCTGGGCCCCCCTCATCACATCCTATGGTTTCTCATACCATTTCTATGCTGATGATGCTCAGATTTTCCTCTCCTTCCCCACCTCTGACTCCACCATCTCCTCCCGTATCTCTACCTGTCTGCTATTTCCTCCTGTATGCACTCGCATCACCTCAAACTCAACCTCTCTAAATCTGACCTCCTTTTCTTTCCCTCCTCCTCCCCCTCCTCTGATCTCTCTATCTCTGTTACTTTGGAATCTACCACACTCTCCCTCTTCCTCTGCTAAGAACCTCGGAGTCACCCTGGACCCCTGCCTGTCTTATTCCCAGCACATCTCCACTCTGGCACGCACTTGCCGATTCTTCCTGAGCAACATCCGAAGAATCCGACCCTTTCTCACCAACTACGCCACCCAGCTCCTGGTCCAGGCCTTGGTACTCTCCCGCCTAGACTACTGCAACTCCCTCCTGGCTGGCCTCCCTGCGTCCGCCACCCGTCCGCTCCAGCTCATCCATAACTCCGCTGCCCGCCTGGTGTTCTCTCTGCCTCGCTTCTCCCACGCAACTCCACTACTCCTCTCACTTCACTGGCTCCCGATCACGCTCGCATCCAGTTCAAGACTCTTGTACTAGCCTACAGATGCCTTGACCACACTGCACCCAGCTACCTCCAGACCCTCATCTCTCCCTACACCCTCACTTGACCTCTCCGCTCCGCCTGCACTAGAAGACTGGCTCTACCTCCTCTACGCTCCCCTGCCTCCAGAGCCCGCTCCTTCTCCACCCTCGCTCCGCAGTGTTGGAATGACCTTCCTACAGATGTCAGTACCGCCCAGTCCCTGACCACATTCCGACGCCTCCTTAAGACTCACCTCTTCAGACAGCACCTGTAGACCTCCTCTGTTTTTCCCCTGGAACACTATCACCCTTCCTTAAATGCGCTTTATTTGCTCTTATCTGCCCCTATTTTACTGCATTTAATACTGTATTTCAGAGTACTGTAATCTGCCAAGTGTTTAATCTGTAGTGTTTTGTAGGTATCATATCCTGATGTAACTATCACTGTTATCTGCTGTATTATTGAATTGTATTTTGTCACACTTGTACTTGCTTGAACCAAAGTCATTGTATTTATCTTGCTCTTATTGTATTATTACTTGTACTGTAACACTTGAAATGTATTTGCTTACGATTGTAAGTCGCCCTGGATAAGGGCGTCTGCTAAGAAATAAATAATAATAATAATAATAATAATAATAATAATAATAATAATAATAATAATAATAATAATAATAATAATAATAAATCAGTGCTCCTAGATGCGCCGATTTCACCGTGCCATACTTTCGGTCCAGCGGTAGAGGAGATACTCCAACACTCTCACCGAGAACGTGAGGCAGCAAAGCAGGTTGCTGCAATGCTCCCTCCACGTGCCCCGGCGAGGGGTAGGTTCAGCCGCTGGCAAACAGCTAGGGTACAGCAGGTGTCCTGAGGCACCGCCTACAGTCCACAGCGGCAGCAGGCAACCAAGCCTTCCTGCAAGGACGTGGGAACACAGGAAGCGGAGCCCCTGCGCAGCAGGTTTGCAAGCGGCAGTTTCAAGCCTGCCCTAGGCAACCTCAGCAGTGTGCCCCACCTCAGCCTCAGCAGCCCCAGCAGGGGCCCTGAAGGCTTGTGGCCTCAGACCCACCACTTCTCTCCACACCAGCTGCAGTACTGGCGCACTTGCACCTCGGACATCCCGGTGCTCGCTACCATACAAACCGGTTACGCTTTCCAGTTCCATAGGGGACCTCCTCCCTTTTGAGGGGTCACAAAAACATCTGTGACAGACCTTCTCCAGGCATCAGTACTCCATCATGAAATGGCCACCTTGCTGAGCAAGCAGGCCATTCGTCTCGTAGTTCCCATCTCCCACGGTGAGGCGTTCTACTCAAGATATTTCCTAGTACCCAAGAAGGAATCCGGCTTTCGCCCCATCCTACACCTGAGGCACCTAAATGTGTTCCTGAAGGAGAGGCGATTCCAAATGCTGACTCACCGTCACATCCTTCAGTCGATCCGTCCAGGCGTCTGGTTTACCACAGTGGACTTATAGGACGCGTATCTTCATGTTCCCAATCGTCCAGCGCACATGAAATACCTTTGCTTTGCCTTCCAGAGAAGCTTGTAGGAGTTTTCAGTGCTGCCATTCGGCCTCTCCCTAACCACCCTTTTTGAAAGTGCGTAGATGCCTACCTGGACGACTGGTTGATCTGTTCCCAGTCACGGGAGGGAGCAGTTGTCCATACGGCAATAGTGACAGAGCATCTGGAGAGTCTGGGCCTCACCCTCAACAATGTAAAGGGCAAGCTAATACTGGTGCAGTGCGTAGCATTCTTCGGACTCTGACTGGACTCCCTTGTAATGAGCGCTTACCTGTCAGAGGACAGAGTAGCAGCTATAGAGGATTGTCAAGAGTTCCTCTGGTGTGTTTCCAGAGATTACTGGGTCTGATTGCCACAGGTATATCAGCCATGGAGCACGGCCTACTCCATAAGTGCCCGCTCCAAGCGTGGCTCAATACCATCCGGCTACACCTGAAACGCGACAGATACCATCGGCTGACAGTATCCCGTGCGTGTTCAATAGTCCTGCGTTGGTGGAGTCAGAGTGCGTTTAGGAGTAGTAGTGACGACAGGCGCCTCCAACACGGGATTGGGGTGCAGTCTGGGAAGGACTGAGGTCCCAAGGGTTGCATCGCATAGCCTACCAGCTATTGATTTGGGCCCAGCAGAATCTGCTATCCCTACGGGCACTGCATCTCCCCGGGGTAGTGAATTGGGCAGCGGACATTCTCTCCAGGGAGGGTCCGCGCTCGCCAGAGTGGCGACTCCACCCTCAGGTGGTGGAGCACATTTTGGAACGGTTCGGGCAGGTGCAGGTCAATCTCTTTGTCTCGGCAGAGACGACCCATTGCCCCCTATGGTACTCCCTCCACCACTCAGGCGGTCCACTCGGTGTCGACGCCCTAGCCTATGAGTGGCCCAGAATGCTGTTTTACGCGTTCCTGCCATTACTGCTGCTCCCGGCCTCCCTAGAGACAGTCCACTTCAAGAAGGCGACGGTTCTGGTAGCCACCCAGTGGCCCAGGAGAATCTGGTTTTCAACACTGTGCAATCTCCTCCAAGTCCAGCCCTGGAGATCCCGGTTCGCCTGGTTCCAGTTATGCATCTGGCCCCTGAACGGGGCCGCTGGATAGCCCTAAGACACTCTGATGCAGTTCTGGGCACTTTGCAGAACTCCAGGGCAGACTCCAGTAGGACGTTATATGCCTATAAGTAAAGGTACTTCCAAAACATAAAAAAGGTACTTCAAAAAAAGGTGCCAAGTTAGAAACAAGAATTGTGTGAATCTTGGGCTCCAGCACCTTTCCAATTGTGCCTATTTGCTTGATGCTTGACAAGATGGGCTTAATTGCTTCTCCTAACTTGGGCTTTTGTGTTTGATATCACCCCTTTAAACGGGTGATGCGTTTTTCTAACTTGTTTTTTTACATTTATAATGTTTTTGTTATAGATATTACTTCTTTTTTTACTTCATCAAATAATGAATATTTTTTTATTTTTAAAAAAATGGTACTATGATTCATTGGTTATTGTAATATGTATGTGGTATTAGATAATGCAATTTAAATCACTGCACATGTTTCTGTAGACTAAAATGTGATATATGCTCTACAGATCACAATGGATTAATATCTGAAGCTTATTACCAGGGTGATGGACGTGCAAACAGTATCTAGTGTACAAAAGCAATTGACCACTAAAGTGGTATTTCATTAAAAACACATTACTAAATGAAGCAAACTTAACTTTCTAAAACAACAATTGCTGTCTTAACTTATACTTGCAGACTTTCTCCTCCAGCTGACAAGCGGTACTTGATGCAATGACTGGACAGCAGCGAGGTCTTACATTAACATTACAAAATAACTTGACACCCAAGATGTTTAAAGCTTGCGTTGGTCGTGTGCTATGAAAGCACATCTGAGTTTTGATCATCACTTTTCCTACCTCGCCAGACAGGATCGAGCCACAGCATACAGCGCAGCTAAATGAAAACACAGAACGTTGCTTTTAAAATCAAGAGAATTAACTTACTTAGTTGAAGTTCTGTGTTATGGAACAGGACACACTCATTGTAGACTTAAGTATCACCTGAGAAGTGTGAAAGACCACGTGGCCTAATGGATAAGGCGTCTGACTTCGAATCAGAAGATTGAGGGTTCGAGTCCCTTCGTGGTCGACTTTCTGTATAAAAAAAAAAAAAAAAAAAAAAATGGTATTATGATTCATTGGTGATTGTATTTTTTATGTGGTATTAGATAATGCAATTTAAATCACTGCACATCTTTCTGTAGATTAAATGTTATATTGAGAGGAACGGTAATTCCTCGTACAAGTTAGAAAAACTTGTTTGAAACTACTGAGAGTCTCTATACAGCTCTGAGTTTAGCTGTTTTACCATGTTGCAGCGGCAACACTTAATTGACTTAGAATTACCATCTGTACCAGTATCAAAAGTCTGAAACTTTCATACCTCAAATGTGAAAAAAAACATACATACCTCTTATACACAATGAGATATAAGTCGTCAAACTAAGGTAAAATTGTTATTCTCCTTCCTCTTCCGTCTACTTTTTAAAGGTGTGTAGCAACTATTCAAACAGAAAAGCTAAATAACTGGACATTTACCAATCCTGTGATTCCACATGTTGGTCAACGTCAAAACATACCAGGGTGTGCAAGCAGTTTGATATCCACACCATTTACATTAAACAAGTTATTTATGTTTTAAAACAGCACATATCGCAGAAAAAAAAAAAAAATTACAGTGGTTTGAACTTGCAACATGACGATCCTGAAGAGCATACAACCTTAACCCGCTGCTCCCCTGCGCAGTTGTTGAAATGTGTTTAATTTTTAAGCTTAAATCCAAGCCTGACGGGCTTCGATTTCCTGTTTGAAAATTTCTAGTTTCCTGTTTGTTAGGGTAGATACCATAGAATGGAATTGCACACAAGAGTGGCATGTAGCTTCCTTGTCTAAATCTCTGATCTCTGATAAATTGTAGTTCCTCGTTTAATTAAAAATAAATAAAGGAATTATTTATTTGGTAGAAATAAATAAATGGTTTAAATAAATGCATAGAGGAATAAATACATTTAGGAATAAATATTTTTAAATAAATAAATGTAGAAATGAATACATGTTTATGTTATAAATGTATAAATAAATTAATAAATAGCAATCTAGAAAACTACATGTCATATTAATTGATTTGGCTGATGCGTTTATGCACAGCAATTGACATTTATATACCTATATAAAAAGTACAAGTTTCATGTAAAAAAAAAATGCAAGATGCCTAAAATTAATAGCGCATCAAAGAAAGTCACCGAGGTTGAAACATTTAATGGTAGCTACTGAGTCAACATTTTCATTGTAACGTTTAAAACAATCTTTTAAATTGTAACAAACAAGGGTCATTTAAATGTGTTGACTGAAAAAAGTAACAAGCAGACAAAACTGATTAAAACTAAACAAGTCTGAATGACAAATTCGGCAACATTGTAGAGTTTTGTAAACATTTAAAACTTGTATACAGTAATTAAACGGACTGTGTTGTATAGCGTTATGCTGACTTTGAAAAACAAAATGTTAAAAACAGGATTTAATGCAAGTGACAAAACCGTTTTTCTTTACAAACACTAAATTATATATGAAGCGCACGCAAGCATGCTCTCACACAGACAGACAGACAGACAGACAGACACACACACACGCGGGCGCGGACACTCACACAAATTATCTTGCCCGTGAGCAGAAAACGAGTTATTTGTTAAAGGCCAGCAGGGGCAGTAGTGTGGAGTAGTGCTTAGGGCGCAGGGCTCTGGACTCTTAACCAGAGGGTTGTGGGTTCAATGCCAGGTAGTGGACACTGCTGCTGTACTAAACTAAATAACAATAATAATAATCGTGCATCTTGTTGCAGTTTCAACACTCGTGCTTTGTCTTTGTTGTGTAAAAACCTGTCCATATGCAGAAACTGCTCGTGATGCTTCCACAGAGTTTGGAGGAATTGACAAAAAAACAGGGTGCATTTTTTGCCATGTTTCAAAATCTGATTTCATACCTCAGCCAGAAATCACCAATATTTACATTTTTCATGGTAGGCAGTCAAATACGTGAAATCGTGAATTTTCCGTGGCCTTACACAACGAGACACTAGTGATCCGTCGCTTGTAGCATTTGTGGAGTAGTGGTTAGAGCACTTTGTTCTTGACTGGGTTCAATCACATGTGGGGGACACATTGCTGTTTTATCTAGACTGGTCCAGTAAAAAAACCGACTGTATAAATGGGTAATTGTATGTCACAATTGTAAGTTGGCCTGGATAAGTGTGTCTGCTAAAATAATAATAATAATATGCGTGTTAGGTTGGTACTTGGGAGACTGCCTGGCAATACCAGATACTTCAAACTTTTCTTTTAAGTTTTACTTGTATTATTAACAAATAGTAGATTAAACAGCAAACATGAGCTGATTTACTTTTAATTTACTGAAATGGACCACAAAGGGCATTAATTGCTATTTTATTATTATTTATTTCGTAGCAGACGCCCTTATCTAGGGCAACTTACAATTGTTACAATTACCCATTTTTACAGTTTTTTTTCTGTTTTTTGAACTGGTGCAAACTAGGTAAAGTACCTTGCTCAAGGGTACAGCAGCAATGACCCCACCTGGGATTGAACCCACAACCTTCTGGTCAAGAGTCCAGAGCACTAACCACTACTCCACACTGCTGCTATTGAAATAATTGCATAAGAGAAGTTATAAATATATTTATTTCACGCCTCCACCTGCTGTTTTAATTGCATTTGGATCATTCCAGACACCACCTATTAAGTGAGCGCAACAAACTCAGCAATGCATTGAACATTAATACATTTTAAAAACAAAACATCAAAGTCACAGCATGCATTATATTCGGGCCGGGACATTTCAATTTGATGAGAATAAGCAGAGTGTGACATTAACAGAAGTGACATTAAATTTGACTGTATTATGGCTATGTCTGTCTTCTTTTCATACATTTGCACTGTAAAACACGAGGCTGAAGTTGGCTTATTTGTCAGCTTCTTATTCGCAAGCTTTTAAGTGCATAAATGTATTTGTCTACGTTGAAGAAGTAACCTTGCATTTAAAGGGTTAAATCACTTTGGGCAGCCGATTTTTCTGCCGGTACCTGAGAAGGGGCAACCCCTCTGCAAGCCCCACTTGTATTTACCCCGGCCCAACGTGGTTTACTGGGGAAGAACAGCGGGTAAATATGCCACATATGCCAATTGCTCAGCTTCTGATTCGCTATTTATGTATCTACGTTGAATAAGTAGATTTGCATTTAATGGGTTAAATCACGTTGGATCGCTCATTTCTCTGCAGGTACCCAACGAGGGGCAACCCCTCTGTAAGCTACACCTGTATTTAGGCTGGCCCAGGGACAGAACAGCAGGCAAACATGCCACATATGCCAATTGCTCAGGTTCCTATTCGCTCCTTATGTATCTACGTTGAATAAGTACAGAAATCGGCGGCACAAAGTGATTTAAACCTTTAAATGCAAGGCTTTTTCCAGTGAAAAAGCTGTGCAATTGGCATATGCAGCTAAATACAAGTGGGGCCTGCAGAGGGGCTGCCCCTTGTCAGGTACCGGCAGAGAAATCGGTGGCCCAAAGTGATTTAACCAGTTAAATGCAAGGCTACTTCTTCAACATAGACAAATACATTTATGCACTAAAAGCCAGCGAATAAGAAGCTGAGTGAATGAAAAGCTGGCGAATAAGAAGCCAACTTCAGCCTCGTCTCTAAAACCACAGACGTGTGAAACGTTTGTATGTAAATGGAATATGTGAATAGTAAAAACAAAGTGCTCTATTCTTAAACAGCAGTGTTTATACCTCATTATACCTGGACTCTTGACCGGAGGGTTGTGGATTCAATCCCGGGTGAGGGACACTGCTGTTGTACCCTTGAGCAAGGTATTTTACCTAGATTCAGTATAAACAACTGGATAAATGGGTAATTGTATGTAAACATAATGTGATATAATTGTGACAATTGTAAGTTGCCCTGGATAAGGGTGTCTGCTGAAAAATAAATAATAATAATTTAAATGCAATCTGCTGAAATATTTACATTTGACTTGGTATTTGTATATTCTGAAATATAAGAATTTACATTTGATTTTCAAATCATGGGAAAGCTTCAAAAATATTTCAATTTTAAACACTTTTCAATAATAATGCTCTGTGGAAGGGTGGGGGTAATCACTGACACGGGAGACAGAAGATTTTATTTGCAAACACTGCACAGGTGCCCAGATTTATTTATTTTACTTATTTATTTTTTATTTAGTTTAGCCCGCAGAAGGTGCTGTTGTCTGTGGTCTGCATACTGCCGACAGTAAACCAGGACCACGGGGTTACTAACACAGGTATCCCAATCCGTGCACCTTCAAATGCTCAAAAATAATAATGAAAACAGAAGGCGAAAGAAAAAGGGAAAATAAAACACAGTAATAAAACTACAAACAAAAGTGCTGCTTTTGCAGTGCCCCCACTGCCGCTAAGCCGGTCAGCACGGGTCTCCATCCTACACTCAGCTGTGCCTATACACTGGGGTTGGCCAGGGTTCCCCGTACCTCTACACACGTCCCCTCAGGTACGTATTTATTTATATTGCTCTGTGAAAATTATTATTATTTATTTTTTTTTAATGAAAGGCTGCCCACTCAGCCGGGCTCGCCTGCTCGTTGTTTCACGCTGACCTCTTCTGCCAGCGACACTGTATTTCCCCCAACTCGGCCACCCGAGTGCACGACCAAGCCAGTTCTTATGGGCCGAGCAGTCTCCCACGGCCCGCCCCTCAGCCACTCAGAGAGAGGGAAAGCACACACACTCTTCCCCACCTCTCCGTGTCATCGCCATGGCCGACAGGCGGATCCCACGAGACTGCTGCCCTCTATATAAACTGCTTTCCTTGTATGTCACCTTGGATAAAGGTCTCTGCCAAATTCATGTTAATAAATTAACATTTGTTGTATGGGAAAGTATTTGAAGTCCATTTAGCATTTGTCACATATTTGCATTTGTATTTAGTTTGGTAGTAAATGTATCACATTTGCATTTGTAGTAAGCAAATTCGCAAGAACATTGACATTGCAACTGGTCTCATCAATTTCCTACTATCTGGAAAACACAAGTATGCTCAAAACCATACCCATCACATTTAACAATGGAGTCACCCATACCTTTCAACATTTATGCTCAAAGTTTGAAATCATGGATAGAGTTTACATTGTTCGAGAGCAGTTCCCAGTCATTGGTGCTCATGCAATCACCATTCACAAATGTCAGGGGATGACTCTAAAACAGTTAGATGGATCGTGGTAACTCCATTTTCCCTATGGACAAAGTTTCATTGCACTTTCCACAGTTACTTCCTTAAGCGGTATCCATCTTATCAACTTTGACCCCACCTGCATCTATGCATGTCAAACTGCAGTTGAAGAGTACCATCGGCTCACAGGGATTTATTGTCCGAAGTTGAAAAGCTTGAAGGAGACACACAAAACGGACACAAGGTAAAAGATCATACGCATTTCATTCACCGAGCCATCATTAATGTTCAGGAACAGCAAAAGCCTCAGACTTCTAAGAGAACATTGCACTTACACATCCATTCAGAGGCTTGAGCAACCCCAATTTCACCTCATGCTATGCAAATGCAGCATTCCTGTGCCTTCTTCACTTGCAACCTCTGAAGGATTCATTAAAACACAGTCAACAAGAGGCTATCAGGAGCTTTGTTCACAAATGGGATCACTTGCCATCCACTGCGTCTCTAACTACTGTGGATATTTGTCACTTCTTAGGAGAACCTTTCAATAGAGGTGAGCAGCAACATGTTGCAGAGTTTCTCACCAAATTGTCTGAAATTTGTCCTGAAGTATCTTGCATGGTTTCAGTCACAATAAGTCATGGCATTCTATGTACTACATGTAACTACTGCTCATCAAACCAAGAGGTGTTGTATATTTATCCTCTACATGTACCTGCTGGTACAGATTCCATGTGTTTGGAAGAACTCATTTATAGAAATGACAAATGGGCATTGATTCCTGGTAGCAAATGTAGGCAATGCAAAATTTCTCCAATCATGAAACATGAACTTATTCAATCAGCAGGGAGACTGATTGCAGTCTAACTTATGCTTTGGGAAACCAAACCAGACGGGACCGTTACAAAGTGACACAATGCTAAGTTTACTGCTGTGCAGAAGAGCACAATTACTGTGGACAACAGGAATTACCAATTAGATTCCATTATCATACACCAAGGACAGGATGTTACTTCAGGACTCTATGTGTCTGTTCTTGCTGTGGGTGCTTCTGGAAAATGGTGCATGCAAATGATGCACTTATTGAAGTCAAACCATGGTCAAAAAATGCAAACAAAATCTATATGGCCTTTTATGAAGAGATCTAATGCTTTACAAATGCCTTAGCCTAAGTTCATAACACCACTATATCAAGGAGAATAATGTTTTTTTCCAGCCATTAAAATGTGTTAGTATACTACCCTTTAGCACTGACATGCATATATACCTTTTGAACCATTTATAACATTGTAGTTTTGAACCTACATGAATATCAATATATCAATATATCAATACCTACCAAAATAGACATATTGTTTTCACCTCTCATGCAAGTATAAGAATATAATGTTTACACTTTCAATACTGTCCAAAAGTCCCTTCTACCATTATTTTACTTTCAAATATTTTCTCATTTCTCTTATATTACTCTACTTATTATTCTCTTGTAATGTCTGTCTGTCTATTTACCGTACACATTCTCGAATATCTTTCCTTCGCTTTATTCATTATTTGATGAAGTAAAAAAAGAAATGAAATCTATAACATTGTCAATGTAAAAAAACAAGTTAGAAAAACGCAACAGCCGTTTAAAGGGGTGATATCAAACAAAAAAGTCCAAGTTAGGAGAAGCAATTAGGCCAATCTTGTCAAGCATCAAGCAAATAGGCACAATTGGAAAGATGCTGGGGGCCAAGATTCACACAATTCTTGCATCTAACTTGGTGCCTTTTTTTGATCGCTTTGCCCCACATTATCGCTCCACTTTATCGCTCCACTTGAAATGCGCAGTGGCTAAGGTCGTGTGCTCTTCAAGAACGTCATGTTGCAAGTTCAAACCACTTGAAATGCTCTTTGTATGACTTGAAGTGACTGAAACACACACTCACACACTGAGACACAGTCACACACACTGAGACTGTGTGTGTTGTAGTCTATGTGTGTCTCGGTGTGTGTGTCTCAGTGTATGTGTGTGTGTGTCTCAGTGTGTGTCTGTATCTCAGTGTGTGTGTGTCTCAGTTTGTGTGTGTGTCTCAGTCACTTCAAGTCATACAAAGAGCATTTCAAGTGGAGCGATAAAGTGGAGCAAAGCAATCAAAAAAAGGCGCCAAGCTAGAAGCAAGAATTGTGTGAATCTTGGGTCCCAGCTCCTTTCCAATTGTGCCTATTTGCTTGATGCTTGACAAGATTGGCCTAATTGCTTCTCCTAACTTGGACTTTTGTGTTTGATATCACCCCTTTAAACGGCTGTTGCGTTTTTCTAACTTGTTTTTTTTTACATTGACAATGTTTTTTGTTATAAATATAAAAAACCGACCACAAAGGGACTCAAACCCTCAATCTTCTGATGCGAAGTCAGATGCCTTATCCATTAGGCCACGCAGTCTTTCACACTTATCAGATGATACTTAAGTCTACAATGAGTGTGTCCTGTTCCATAACAAACGGAATTTCAACAGTTAATTCTGTTGATTTTAAAAGCAACGTTCTGTGTTTTCATTTAGCTGTGCTGTATGCTGTGGCTCGATCCTGTCTGCCGAGGTACGAAAAGTGATGATCAAAACTCAGATGTGCTTTCATAGCACACGAGCAACACAAGGTTTAAACATCTTGGGTGTCAGAAGTTATTTTGTAATGTTAATGTAATTCCTCGCTGCTGTCCAGTCATTGCATCAATACCGCTTGTCAGTTGGAGGAGAAGGTCTGCAAGTAGAAGTTAAGACAGTGATTGTTGTTTTAGAAAGTTAAGTTTGCTTCATTTAGTAATGTGTTTTTAATGAAATACCACTTTAGTGGTCAATTGTTTTTATACACTAGAAACTGTTTGCACGTCCATCACCCTGGTAATAAGCTTCAGATATTAATCCATTTTGATGTGTAGATCATATATGTCACATTTTAGTCTACAGAAACATGTGCAGTGATTTAAATTACATTATCTAATACCACATACATATTACAATCAGCAATGAATCATGGATGCAACATGGATTGCAAAGCATACAACGTGGTTTATTTAGATTTCCAGAAAGCTTTTGACAAAGTCCCGCATAAAAGATTAATTCTCAAACTGAACGCAGTAGGGATTCAAGGAAATGCATGCACATGGATTAGGGAGTGGTTAACATGTAGAAAACAGAAAGTACTGGTTAGAGGAGAAACCTCAAAATGGAACGAGGTAACCAGTGGTGTACCACAGGGATCAGTATTAGGTCCTCTGCTTTTCCTAATCTACATTAATGATTTAGATTCTGGTATAGTAAGCAAACTTGTTAAATTTGCAGATGACACAAAAATAGTAAGAGTGGCAAACGCAGCAGCAAAGGTCATTCAAAATGATCTAGACAGTATTCAGAACGGCAAATGACATTTAATAGAGAAAAGTGTAAGATACTGCACACAGGCAATAAAAATGTGCATTATAAATACCATTCTATGAAAAAGACCTAGGAGTTTATGTTGACTCGGAAATGTCTTCATCTAGACAATGTGTGGAAGCTATAAAAAAAGGCCAACAGGATGCTCAGATATATTGTGAAAAGTGTTGAATTTAAATCAAGGGAAGTAATGTTAAAACTTTACAATGCATTAGTAAGACCTCATCTAGAATATTGTGTTCAGTTCTGGTCACCTCATTACAAAAAGGATATTGCTGCTCTAGAAAGAGTGCAAAAAAGAGTGACCAGAATTATCCAGGGTTTAAAAGGCATGGCGTATGCAGACAGGCTAAAAGAATTGAATCTATTCAGTTTTGAACAAAGAAGACTATGCGCTGATCCGATTCAATATATATATATATATATATATATATATATATATATATATATATATATATATATATGCGCACACACAATAAATCATAATAGAAAATACAAACACAAAATAATAAACTGCACAGGGGCGGAGGGTACCCGTTCTAACATAAATAACCAATCACTTACAGGGCTCCTCGCCCTGTACACAGCTATTGACTTTTTTCTACATTTCACCCAAGAGTGTTGGGAACTACAAATAAAAAGTGAAATGGTGCTTTTGGCTTTCGCGCTTTGCTGAGAACTTGGCGCGAGGAACTACCGTTTCTCTCAATTCAAAGTTGTGGAACAATAGTTGAATTCTCCAGATAATAGACATGACCTCATGAACATTGAACTCAAGGCTATTTTTAAAGCCGATGTTGCATGCATGTTAAGAGAATTGTAGACCATTTGCAGAATCTATTAATAGATGCATTAACCACACAAATTGTTAAAGTGCTACCTGTGTTGGAGTTTGTGTTAAATGTCTTGATAATTGTTTCATAAATCACACAAGATGCATCATCATTATTGCAGTACACCCTATCCTGTGTACCGATGTTATCCCGTGCACACAACACATGAAAATTATAACACACACACACACACTTTAATATGTAATAGTAGCACCTGAGTGAAATCTTCCTTTTTGTACAATACATTTTTCTCTTTACATAGGTAGGATCAGCTTCACTCTGAAACTGCACGTGATATCTACTTTACAGTAAGAGACACCCTACATTAACTTATAGAATTGGCAAATGTAATTCACATTCAAAAACTGTAAGACTGGCATCCGTTTCTATATTAATGAACCAGAGGTAAAGACATTACAAATGAGAGAAGGGTGACATCTAGTGGAGAAAGAATAAAGCACAAAGTCCGAATAAATCTTTTGTGCCTCGGTAAAAAGTTCATCTCCATTTGATAAACAGTTTAAGTGCTTTCAAACAAGTAAATACCAGCTCTGAACACGACCTTAACTGTGTTTGTTTTTATATGCTTTAAAAACGACAAGAGAATTGTGTATACAAGCCGAAAATGAAATATACCCGATAGCAGTGCCATTAAAAGTGAGTATTTACTTAAATTAACTGGATGTCTATCCTCATTTTTTAAATAAATTCCTATGTAGTCCACGTGTACCATGTTGCTGATTTTGAAGGTCACTTTCCTACTTTGCTTAAATGTTTTAATGTGAGGGACATCTTTAAACAACACCAGTCTCCAGTATCGTGTTCAGCATTACGTGATGTGATACATATCAAATATTATATGTTTTGGAAAAAAAGCAGGAATAAATAGCTTAAAATGAAGAAAACAATTCAAAAATACACATGGAAACATAATGCGGCAATAGACAAGTTCTGCAGTATAGCCTCTGGGAGTTCCGTTACAGGCGAATCTCTCGATCTCCATATTGATCCATGTCCATTTTCGTTGTTCGAGGTGATCTTGGTGCAAACAGAACGAAGATCACGGTCGTGTCATTGAGACCTCTCTATCTCACTTAAACAGACGGTTGCGTTTCTCAAGATGCTCCAGCAAGCGCTGCTGCTTGCAAATGGAGAGCATGTAAACGAACTGGACAACCAACATCAATGTCAGTTATTTACGTTTTATGTTTTCTGTTTATTAATAAATTATTTTAATAGAAGGACACAAGTACTGAGGTGTGTGCAATTTGATTAATCAAACATGCTACAGGGGATTCAACTGGGCAGTGTATTTTACTGGGTTAATAAACAAATGGCCTCGGTTCTAATCTCGATTTAGAACATAACAGAACCAAACCCTTGAATTGCAAAGTACAACAGAATGTGTGCCAGTGGAGGCAGCAACATACGTGAAATAAATGAGAGATAACTAGAGCGAATTGTTCAATAATTATTATTAAGAACGTTTATTATAACGCATAGATGTAAGATACTGTCTCTTGTAATATTTGCAGTTCTGTCTAAACCGTCCCAAATTAAGTTGTTCCCGTCGAAATTAAACAGACGCGGATCGATTTTACAAGAAAAACAATTAATAAAATCCGATGAATCTGTAAATTTATCAAACTAAAATAACTAAATGTATTGTCAAATAAATACATTAAAAAGTCTCCTTACCTTAAACATGTTCATTTTAGAATTTGCAGAACTGAAATGAGAATTGTTCTCTTTTTATGGTATTTGGGTGGCTCTTAGAAGAGCCTTTGTGTTGTAAAGACGGAGCAGGGACGGTCTCGGTTTACTTGGAGCTGGTGTACTTGGTGACGGCCTTGGTGCCCCAGACACGGCGTGCTTGGCCAGCTCTCCGGCAGCAGGAGGCGACGGCTGTCTGGATCTCCGGGAAGTGATGGTGGAGCGCTTGTTGTAGTGAGCCAGGCGGGACGACTCCGGGCGACAGCTTCGGTAATGTCGTTGACGCCTTTTCTTGCGCTGGTGCAGCTTTCGGCTCTGGCATGTTTTCTTTACTTCTGCAGTTCAAAAATGAATGAGTTACCAGCCCCAGAGCCCCGCTATGTATACAGTCTGTATGCAAATTATTACCAAACAATCTTTTAGAGTGAGAATGTTCAACTGTGAACCAAGCAACGCCCCGGGTGACGGAGTAGTTTGATATGATTGGTTGTGCAAATGAAACGCAATAGAGGGGGTGGAGACTTTATTATTTTTTTTCTTTTTCGAGTTCAGGTTTGAATTCAGCGCCCTTTTCTACAACGGTTCGGTTAGGTTTTTTCTTTTTTTTATTTTTTTAGATACATCAATAATTCCATATACAGTAATGCTATAATCCACACCGACCCGTCTTAAAATACATTTCAAATATAGCCAGTCGCCTGCATACGGGCGCCTGCTAAGAAATAAATATATATATATATATATATATATATATATATATATATATATATATATATATATATATATATATATGCAGTCTGCAATCTATCTCATTATTTTGTGACCATTAACAAGTTAAATGTTTAAACAAACACAGTATCAATGTCGATCCTTTATCATTTCCTGCTTCTACCACTCTACCGGTTGTTTCATAGCAGCTTCAATGGTGATACTTCACCCCGAAATCACAAAAGACAATGTTGTGGAGCTCAGAGAGCTCTGGCTCAGAATTTCTAGCTTTTATTTAATTAATTCTCAGGTTTAGAGAAACAAAATTGGGTAAGGTTTTCAACAACAAAGAGGTTTTATCTGGCTTTAATTCTGCACAAGGGGAAATCGGGTAAACTGAGCTCCCGTTTTACCATTATGTTAACACAAAGGGTTACTTTTTAATTCTAATTCCATTCAATATTTATTAAAATGCTTAATTATAAAGGAAAATACCCGAATTTTAGGGGCTAGAAAACTGCTTCAAAATAAGTTGTTTCACGTTTTTTTCTTTAACTTCAATGGTTACTTATTTTCCGCCAGACACACTTTGTATTTGTGAATCTCCTATGAAATACAACAGTAAAATATTGAAACTACGAAAATGCTTTGGTGATACCAGGGTAATTAAACTGTTGCTGTGTGGGTCACGGATAAAGAGAAATTATAAAATTCAACAAATAAATCCTCCCTATCGATTACAATGGATGTGCCGGCAGTGTGTTAACCACACCTAACAGAAAGGATTAAATGTGCAGTTTAACAAACCTCACGCTCAAACGTATTGTTGTGTTTGACTAGCCAAGCTTCGTTGGTGAAAAGAATCATACAGTTACTTCAAACAGTGAATTCATCATTTTATATAAAACAAATACAGCGAAGTACTGAGCGAGCAGTTTGGTTTCCTGGAAGATATTGTAGCGTTTCCACGCAGTGCGCAGGACAGAAAGACACAACACGCCGTTTTCAAGTTCAACACTTTATTTATGAACTTCTTTCAGAGCCCACTGCTCCAGCCACTTGCTCTGCACCGACCACAATGAGCGTGCAACGCCCGTTTTATAGCTAAGCCCCGCCCCTTTATGTTAATCGGGTGCCAGAGCGAACAGCCAACCCATTGGTCCCCAGCCGCACACCAGGACCAATGGGCACACACAACAAACAGCCTATGACAGGGGCAGCTCGCACAGCCAGAGACAGAGCGAACCCAAGCAGCTACAGGTAATACAGACGGGGGAAAGGAACACAATACAGCGGCAATAACAGACAATAGAAACAAGAGGGAATACAGTACACAAACACAATACACGGATCGCTACACTACCCCCACCTTAGCCTTTTTTGCCCCCAAAAGTTCACAAGGCTCCATGCAACATATGACTAGGCTCGGCAACCTCCACCCTGAAACACAGACCCCTCCCCGCATGTCCGGGTTTTCCTTCCAGGGCCTTTGGTGGTGAGCCGACGGGCCGTGCAGCGGAAGGCAATCTATTCTCTGCTGAGCTGCGTGACTCTCGGTACCCCACTATCAGGAGCGCCTCGCCTCATGCCACAAGTGTTCTCCCTCAGGCGCCAGCGTCTCTTTGCTCCTGTCCCTTGGTCGCGCCTTTGCAGGAGCCCTAAAGTTGACGCCAGCGGTAGCTCTCTTAAGGCAGGTAACAGTAGTGCTTTCTCAGGCGGCGGCGGGCCTCTCTCAGGCGGCGGCGGCCCTGGCTCTCCCTCAGGCGGCGGCGGCGGCGGCCCTGGCTCTCCCTCAGGCGGCGGCGGCCCGGGCTCTCCTCACGCTGGGCGCGGGCGGCGGCGGCGTTCGGGGCTCTCCTCACGCTGGCGGCGGCGGCCCGGGCCTCACGCGAGGCGGCGGGCGGCCCTGGCTTCCTCACGCGAGCAAGGCGCGGGGCGGCCCTGGCTCTCTCACGCTGGGCGGGCGGGCGGCGGCCCTGGTTTCCCTCGCGGGCGGCGCCCTGGCTCTCCTCGGCGCGGCGGGTGCTCCTGGCTTCCTCACGCTGGGGCGCGGCGGGCCCTGGCTTCCCTCACGCCAAGGGCGGCGGCGGCGGCCCTGGAGCCCTCACGCGCGGCGGGGCGGCGGCGGCCCTGGTTTCCTCACGCGGCGGCGGCAGCGGCGTTCCCTGGCTCTCACGCGTATGGCGGCGGCCCTGGCTCTCCGTCACGCAGCGGCGGCGTTCTGGTTCTCCTCACGCGGCGGGCGCCTTCGGGTGACGGGCGGCGGTAGCGGTAGGCCCCATCTCACACGCTGAGATAATCTAGACTCCTTCGCTAGCCTCCTCGAACGACCACCCTCCTCCGCTTTTGTTTTCGGCAGGCAGTAGGTCTCCTTCCTCCTGGAAGGGGCAGCACGCCACCTGGTGCCCAACTCCCCGCAGGCAAGGCACCAGTCTCGCCTCCTCCAAGTCACCGAGAGATCCTCCAGTCCGCCGTCCCACCAGTTCTGTGGACGGCTTGGAGTCGCACCACAGCCATTGGTCCATCTTTGTCTTCTCCTGCTCCTGCTCAACGCTGGATTACTTGTTGTATTGATCCCGCCTGACACCAGTGTAGCGCTTCACGCAGTGCGCAGGATAGACAACCACAACACGCCGCTTTTCAAGTTCAACACTTTATTTATGAACTTCTTTCAGAGCCCACTGCTCCAGCCACTTGCTCTGCACCGACCACAATGAGCGCAACAACCCCGCTTTATAGCTGCCCCGCCCCTTTATGTTAATCGGTGCCAGAGCGAACAGCAACCCATTGGTCCCCAGCCGCACACCAGGACCAATGGGCACACAAACAAACAGCCTATGACAGGGGCAGCTCGTACAGCCAGAGACAGAGCGAACCCGCAGCTACAGGTAATACAGACGGGGGAAAGGAACACAATACAGCGGCAATAACAGACAATAGAAACAAGAGGGAATACAGTACACAAACACAATACACGGATCGCTACAATATTGTCGCTTTTGTCAACTCAATTAAACATGCAGTACATTTCCTGGTTAAAGAATAAGCTATATTGTAAACACAACCCTTCTTTTGCTACCCTCGGTTGTTTGTGTATATTTGTTCGTATTTCACTATTAAATTGTATATTTTGTGCAGGTAGAAAACACAAGACTGAACGTTTTCAAATGAGTGTGCTGCCCGTGGGTCAGTTGAGTCTACACGGTTCTCATCATGTCGATAAGTTCCGGCCTGCCTTTCATGCGACATTGTCTGACAGACAGTACAGTCTGGCATTGCGCGTCGCTATTATTCATCGATTTTTCCGCCTTATAACATCTTAGAAATGGCAGAAACTGCTCCCGCACCAGCCGCCCTGTCCGCTAAAGCTGCCAAGAAGACGACCGCAGCAAAGCCCAAGAAATCGGGTCCCAGCGTGTCGGAGCTCATCGTCAAGGCTGTGTTGCCTCCAAGGAGCGAGAGCTGGCTGTCCGTGGCGGCGCCAAGAAGATCCTGCAGGCCGGCGGCTACGATGTGGAGAAGAACAACTCCCACGCCAATAGAGCCTCAAGAGCCTGGTGACCAAGGAGACCCTGCTACAGACCAAGGGCACCGGGCGCTGGCCCTTCAAGCTCAACAAAAGCAGCTGAAGCCAAGAAGAAAGCGGCCCCAAGAAACCAGCGGCAAAGAAAGGGTTGTCAAGAAAGTGACTAAAAAGGTTTTAGCAAAGAAAGCAGCGACACCCAAGAAGTCTCCTAAGAAAGCTTAAGAAACCGAAAGCTGTAAAGAAGGCACCCAAGAGCCCAAGAAAGCGACTGCTGCTTAAAAAAGGTCGAAAAGAAAAGCCCCAAAAAAGCGAAGGCAGCGCCTAAACCTAAAAGAGTAACCAAGGCAGCTAAACCCGCAGCGAAGAAGGCGGCTCCTAAAAAGAAGTGAACAGTTAAAGCGACGATGCGACAATGAACCCAAAGGCTCTTTTTTCAGAACCAACACATCTTTCTAAAGAGCACATGTTCCTTCTATACATAATAAACTTGGCACTCCTGTGTCAATTACCACACGGGTTTTTAATAGTGTAATATTAGAGTAAATCAATCATACCTAATTAAGTATAATTACAATGAAATTGATTAGGGGTATGAAGGTTGTTTGGTTTACATCTCATATCAGTCTAAATGTGGTCTTTTCATCGAAGTAACACTAAACCATTATGTTTGCTAGTTCAACAATGGTCCCCAATTATTTTCCATAGCGGGCCACTTTAAATGATTTACATGAAGCCAATCGCCAGGACTGAGGTGGGAATACATCATTCCTCAAACACAATTTTGATTACTCTGGGGATTGTTATGATGAAAATGTTATGATAAAATATTACATATACTGTGTATGAAAAATCTTTGTGTCCACTTAATATGTATAAAACAATGCATCTGAAATACAATTTTGCATTCATATCACATAACTACCACACTGTAAAATCTAATTAGTTGCCTTTACTTGAAAAAATCATGCAAACTCATTGCCTTGAAACAATCAAGTGAAGGAACATAGTAGGCTCAAGGTAATATTATCAGATGATAAGTTTGAATAACTTTCCTATTCTGATTACACCACACTTACTCAGTAAAGTCTACTCAAAACACAAGTTCTGTTAACTAGCTTCTGACTCACTCTGTTAGTAATGATAACTCAAAACCATAAGCTCCATTAACCAGCCTCTGTCGAGTAAAAAGACTCCACTTTCTTCAGTTCTACTCACTTCGCCATTTTAAGTTCTACTCACTCCATCATTTGTCATAATAACTTGATCAAACCATGCAATCTCATTGCCTTGAAATAACTGAGTGCATACTACTTGTAAACTTAATTACCAGTACTACATAATACTGCCATTCCTACACAAGTAATTATTATTAGACATTGATTTACCTCTAAAATAAAGCATATCGTAAAACATTCAATATCAAACACTTGAAATTAAAACAGAGTTCCTGTAGGGAATCAAGAAAGAGATAGATTTGGTTCGATAACATTTAACAGAATATTTATTTTGCAAAGTTACATGTCCTTTGAATATTGCATAAGCAGGAAAAACACATTCAATGTTAATCAACAGATCATGAGTCGCCAAGTATTTCTATTTTCAAGCCTGCAAAGTAACAAATGAACTGATGGATTAGCACAAAAACCCGCCAGGTTTCAAATCTTTTTGTAATGCTATTCACGTACAGTAAGTTATCTATTACTTGTTTGAAGGAGTAATGCCAAAATATGATCATCGAAACTACAAATAAAGTGCTATTGATATATAGAAAGATAAGTGCCACTAAGCAATTTAAGTACTAAATTGAAAAAGTAACTTGGTTCCTTCTCCTTTCAAATACAGTGGATTGCAACTGAAAAATAAAATAAAAAAGAGACAGGTGTATTTAACCTGAAATCATGTGAAACACCTTAATTGCACCCAGGTGGACCTCCATTCAACTAATGATGTGACTTAGTGACAATTGGTTGCACCAGGGCTTATTTAGGTGTGTCATAGCAAAGGGGGGGTGAATACTTATGCAATCAATTATTTTCTGTTTTATATTTGTAATTAATTTAGAACAATTTGTAGATTTTATTTTTTTCAGTTTGACATTATGGACTTTTTTTGTGTTGATCGGTGGCAAAAACTCATAATAAAATCCAATTTAATTCCATGTTGTAACACAATAAAATGTGGAAAAGTCTAAGGGGGGTGAATACTTATGCAATCCACTGTATGTGTTTAACCTCAACTCAATATGGAGGTAAAGTGCCTGGTCTCTAAGATAATCTATACACAACAAGAAAACACATTTAGTAGAAACAGTAGAAAAAAGAAACATGTATTGGCACTAAAATAATGTCAGGTTTCAAACCTTTTTGTAACGCTTAGCAAACAGGCTAACCATGCTTGTCACTTTCGTGCCATTTTTCTTCTCTAAACAGGCTCTTTGAAAAGTGTGGAACTAAACCACTGCAGCAAGTAAAGTGCTGCTGGAAACTTTGCAAATGAAGAACTGGAAAAGTATCAACTTAAACTAACGTGAAAATATGACTTTTCATTCCAAAAAATTGTTGAGCTTGGACTCAGTAAATGTACATTTAAGTTGACACAGGCATAGATTTGTCAAATGTCAAAGGAAGTATAAAAATGACAAAGGAAACCCCAAAACAAGAAACAATAACATGCTTTGAAGTCAGCACAAAATTTTCTTCCTTAGGCAAGTAGTAGGTTTTTCAGACTTTGCAGTTTCGGCTTCAGAGTTTTCTGTCCCAACTCCAGAATCACTTGTTGAATAAAGTTGAATGTGTTTTTCATGCAGTTGGGGTAATCCAGGTGTAGCGCATATGACAGCCCAAACAAGAGGCAAACTGCAAGCGGCAGGTCTCGAATATCCTTCATTACGATACCTCCCTCTACAATGATGGCTGTGGAGACGGAGTCAAGGTGCAGCATGTTCGAAGAGCGGTTTGGAGTATCTTCAGGGATGACAGTCAACAGTCTGACTGGAATGTGCGCAAAGTCCTCATTGCCATTGTAATCCTGCAATGAAACAACATTATAGCCATGAGAGGCCAATTAGGATAACATGAACAACACAGAAGCCGGTATTCTGATTGGGCACAGTGCCTTACGCCTTAAAAGCAGATTAAGCATGGAATATTTTAGACGGGCCAGGTCAATAAGACAATTTATATCCATTTGAGCATACATTTCACTTAATAAAGAGGAGGCTAGAGTCAGAAACACCCCAATACAAGAAACAACTGAACATGGCTGCAGTAAAAGCCTGGCAAAGCATCTGAAATGAAGATACCAAGAGTTGTCAGTGGGTTGCAGGCTCTTGCAGTTAATGCGTGCAAGGCATATGCGACCACTTAGTAAGATTTATACTGTCCCATAGAAAATTGGGGGTGGAACACTGTAAGTGCTATTATTCCAAGTTGGTAAAACATATACACATAAGAATGCCATTAAATTAAAGGTGACATTTGGTACGTTTACCTCAAATTCATCTTTTCATTGTAACTTCAAATTCCTTTATGTACAGCAAAAATATAAATATAAATGTCACTCCACAGTCCCAATACTTTTGGACAGCACTGTAGTAGACAGAAGATGGGAGTTTACAGGTACTTACAAAGCATGTCCTGTAAAATTCCCCAGCAGTCATCACCCAGAAGGATGGGAATCCTCAAGAACAACTGAGCGCTTTGCAGTTACATCTGATGTCTAACAGGGAAGGAGAAAGAAACAAATTATTAGGGGTCAGACTTACAAGGCATAAGCAGCTGTGTACATGTACATGTTATATTCAGAGGACAAACCATTTCAGCTGAAAAGTTATAACGTGACAGCTTTCCTGGTATGAACTGAGATAATTAGCTACCAAAAATGCAACATGAACACTGATGCAAATCTCTTTCAGTGAACTGTATGTGAATGTGCCCTTGAATGACTTACACCTGAAATTTGCTCCAATAACTCTGCTAACTTCCTCTCTACACTTCTTGTTTTGGGCTTGAAAATGTGGATAAAACGTGGGGTGTAACGGTCCAATGCCTCAAAGAAGTCCCTCTGGAGGTTTATACAGGCAATCCTATTGAATTCGGCAAACACCTGAAATAGCAAGGAAAATAGAAACAGTAATATAGAGACAACTGAAAAATGTCAATATTTAATAAATTTGAGTTTAATACCAATACACGCTCACCTGACTCTCAGTAAAAAGGGCCGGCCACTGCTCTACCATTTTCTGGACAGGAGGCCCTGTCTCCACTATCTCTCGCCTCATGTAGAAGGGAATGTTTGGTCCATCTTCTGTGAGATGAGAGTCCTATTGGGTTGCCTTTTTTCATTTCCCCAACAAGGGCCTCTATCCATTTCAAGGCTTGTTTCATCCTGCCCTTCTGGAAAGTTTGGGAGAAAATTTGCTTCTGATCTCTTTGGTCTTTTAATGTTCTTGGTTGCAGATTCTCCCTCTGGGAAATATTTACCTCTTTTACTGCCATTGATTGCTACGTCCAGGCATCC
>JAHFZB010000218.1:0-94257 GCA_036884735.1 Huso huso | reverse complement strand
AATAGTCCCTGGCACATACTTCAGGCGGTCCCATCGGCTAGCCAAATGGTGCCTGTAAGCTCATCCCAACTTGCGCCGCGGGCAACGACCCACGCCGCGGGGTCCCAGCCCGGCTTCGCCAAGTAGTCCTGGCACCTACCAGCGAAGTCGCACACAGACCCCAGATACCCTTGGCGGGATCCAAGCAACTAAAACCAAATGGTCCCTGGCACTCCCAGCCGCAGCGCCGCGGACTCCAGCGACCCATTAAAGGATTTCCAGTGTCGCCAAAGCGGGTCCCTGGCACCTCCCAGCGATCACATGGGCCGAGCTGCAGCGCGGGGTCCCAGAGGCTTCGCCAAATGATCCTGGCACCTCCCACTTGGAAGCGCCGCATTGGCCACGATGCGAGTCCCAAGCGGCTTCGTAATGGTCCCTGGCGCGCACCTCCCAGCGATGCCACGGGCCCAGCGACCCGAGCAGGGTTCAGCAGCTCGCCAGACGGTCCCTGGCACCTCGCGGCGATCTCAGGGGCTGCAGCGAGCCCTCTTACCGGGGTGTATTACTGCTTGCCGCCACCAGCAGCCTTACGGGCACCAGCGACTTTCCGCTGGGGTCCCCGGCGGCTGCAAATGGTCCCTTGCACCTCCCCAACGCCTGCGGGCTAACGACCCATGTAGGGCCCCAATGGTCGCCAAATGCTCCCAGGCACCTCCCCAGCGCTTGCACCGGGGCCCAACAACCAGTCGCGGGGGTCTGGCGCCATCATAAATGGTCCCCTGGCACGGTTTGCTTGTCACCGCTTACGGGCCCAACCCTCAAGTTGGGTCAGCGGCCACAAGTGTCCATTAGCACATCCCCAGCAGCGCGGGCCTAACAAGGCTTCGGGGTTCCAGCGGCTTGCCAAATGGTCCTAGCACATCCCAGTGTGCGGGGCCAGACCCCAGCGACTTAGCGGGGGTCCCAGCAGCTAAGCCAAATGGTCCCAGCTCCCCGGAGTCTGGCGGCTCGGAGTCAGCAGCCCGAGCGGGGTCGAGCAACAACAGCAGAATGGACCTGGCACCTCACCAGCGCCAGCACAGGGGCCACAGCAACGCTAATGGGGTCCCAGCGCCAAGAATGAAATCCGTGCACTAGTGCCTCCCTTGGCGTGGTGGACCCCAACAACCCTAAGGTCCCAGCTGGCTAGCCAACTGGTCCTAGCTCGGCGCGCGCAGGGGCCTAACAACCAGCGAGTTGTGACTCGCAAATGGTCCATAGCCCCTCCCAGCCGCAGCGCCGCGGTTGCTAACCTGCAGCGTGGGGTCAGGCTTCGCCAAATGGTCCTTGGTACCTCCCCAGAGCACTGGGCCCACCAGCAATTTATCGGGTCGAGAGGCTCGGGAAATGATTCCTGGCACCTCCCAGTGCGCGAAATGATTCCTAGCACCACCAGCACGCGCAGACAGTGCCAAGCAACCACGCTGGGTCCCAGCGCCGCAAAAATGGTCCTGGCACCTCCCAGACGCCGTGACCGCCCAGCTAAATCGCACAATGTCAGAGGCCGTAAATGGTCCCTTTACCTCCAGCTCGCACGGGGGCCCAGACCTTCGACAGGGTCCCAGCGGCTCGCCAAATCGTCCCTGGCACTTCTCCACAGTGCACGGGGCCAGCGACCCCAAGGGACGGGGACCCAGCGGCCAAATGGTCCTTGGTACCTCCATAGCGCAAGCACTGGTCCCTAGCGACCCTGCGTGGGTCCCAGCGGCTCTCCAAACGTTCCCTGATCCTACCAAGCCTGCGACTGGGCTCAGAAACCCACCGCGTGCGGGTCCCAGTGGCTCGCAAATGGTCCCTGGCATCCTCTGGTCTGCGCTGAGGGCCCCAGCAACTTAGTGCGGGGTCCCAGCAGCTCAGGAATGTTCTCTGGCACATCCCCAGCGCTGCGAGACCGGGCCACACGACCGCGCGGTCCCAGCGGCACCCAGCGGCTCGCCAAATGGAATCTGGCTCCTCCCTATGAACGACGGGCCCAGCTGGACCCCGCACGGGGCCCAGCTGCTCGCCGATGGTCCTGACACCTCCCAGCGCACGACGGGCCAAATTTCCCCTCGCGGGGTCCCAGCAGCTCGCCAACAGTCCCTAGCACCTCCCCAGCGGGGTCCCAGCATCTCGCCAAATGGTCCCTGGCACCTCCCAGCGCCGCACTGGGCCAGCGACCCGCTCAGGGTCCTAGCGGCACGCCAAATGGTCCCTGGCACCTCACCAGCACGCACACGGGCCCCAACGACCCCATGCGCGTCTCAGCTGCTTGCCAAATGGTCCCCGGGTCCCTCCCCAGCACGCCAGACTGGGCCCAGCGACCCTGCAAGGTCACAGCAGCTCGCGAAATGGTCCCTGGCACCTCCTAGCGATTATATTGGCCCCAGCTACCTTTGCAGGGGTCCCACCGGCTCACCAAATGGTACCTGGCACATCCCCTTAGCGCGGGCCCCAGTCCTTTCCAAGACATGGTCCCACTGTTTGCCGAATGGTCCCTGGCACCTAACCAGCACGCCGCGCACGGGCCCCATCGACCTCAAGACAGGGTTCCAGCGGGTTCACCAAATGGTCCCTGTCACCTAACCCAGTGCACGCACCGGGCCCCAGCTACTACATGGAGTCACAGTGGCTCACCAAATGGTCCCTGTCACCTTCCCAGTGCACTCCACACGGGGCCCAGCGACCAAGCATGGGGTCCCAGCGCTTCACCAAATGGTCCCTGGCACCTCACCAGCATCTGCACGGGCCCCTGCGACTTCAAGCAAGGGTCCCAGTTGCTTGCCAAATGGTCCCTGGCCCTCCAGTGCGCCGCACGGGCCCAGCGACTTCGCACGGGTCCCAGCGGCTCGGCAAATAAGAACATAAGAACATAAGAAAGTTTATAAATCGAGGAGGCCATTCAGCCCATCTTGTTTCGTTTGGTTGTTAGTATTATTGATCCCAGAATCTCATCAAGCAGCTTCTTGAAGGATCCCAGGTGTCCTTCAAATAACATTACTGGGGAGCTGTTTCAGACCTCACAATTCTCTGTGTAAAAAAGGCCTCCTATTTTCTGTTCTGAATGCCCTATCTAATCTCCATTTGTGACCCTGGTCCTTGTTTCTTTTTCAGGTCAAAAAGTCCCTGGGTTGACATTGTCTATACCTTTTAGGATTTTGAATGCTTGAATCAGATCGCCACAGTAGTCTTCTTTGTTTCAAGACTGAACAAAGGTCCATGGCCGATCCCCAGGGGGCGACGGGCACAACTGTGACTTCTCAGCGGGATCACAGCGGTATTTCGCCCAGGAAATGGATCCCTAAGCACCTCCCAAGCGCCCGCACAGGGCCAGGGACTGCCGGTCCTGGCCCGACTCATCAAATGAACCCTGGCACCTCACCACCAGCCATTGCGGGTCCCAGCGACTTACGCGGGGGTCCCAGCGGCTTCGCCAAATGGCACCTCCCCTAGCGCAGTATGGAGCCCAACGACTGCGCAGGGGTCCCAATTCGCGAAAAGGTCCCTGGCACCTTACCAGCAAAGCGCCACTGGCCCCATCGACCCAATGCGGGATCCCAGCGGATCACCAAATGGTCTCTGGCACCTTCCCAGTGCACTCACGGACTGGTCCCAGGCGTTGAGTCACAGTGGCTCCCAAAAGGTCCCTGGCACCTCCCCAGCCGCCCACGGGCTGCGACTTCAAGAGGGTCCCAGCGGTCTCCAAATGGTCCCTGGTACCTCCCAGCGCGCGTGCAGCCGACCCAGTGATTTCGCGCGGGGTCCCAGCGGCTCTCCAAATGATACCAGGCTCCTCCCCAGCGCCGCAGACAGGGCCCCAGCGAACCCCAAGACGGGGTCCCAGCTGCTCGCCAAATGAACCCTGGCACCTCACCAGGACGCCAAGACGGGCCCCAGCCACCCTGCACGTGGGTCCCAGGGCTCGCCAAATGGTCCCTGGATCCCCCAGGGCTCGAGACAGGCCTAGCAACCACATGCTGGGTCCCAGTAGCCTTAAATGGTCCCTGGCACCTCCCAAGCGGGAACACGGAGACTCAAAGGCTCACCAAAATGGTCCCTACATCCCCAGTACAGCAGACGGGCCCCAGCGACTTCGCACATGGTCTCAGCGGCTCGCCAAATGGTCCCTGGCAACTCACCTGCACACGCAGGCCCGGCACCAGCCACACCGTGCAGGGTCCCAGTGCTCCTGCATGGTCCCTGGCTCGCCCGCAGCGCGAGCACAGGGCCCAGCAACCCCGCGGGTCCCAGCGGCTTGCAAATCGTTCCTGGCCCTCCCAGCATCACGCCGCGGGCCCAGACACCCCTGCCAAGGGTCCCAGGCTAGCCAACTGGTCCCTGGCTCCTCACCAGCGCCTCACACAGGGCCCTTCGAACCATGCAGGGTCCCAGCAGCTCGCAAATGGTCCCTGGCACCTCCCCAGTGCGCAAAGCGACAGGCCCAGCCCCGCATGGGTCCCAGCGCCAGCCAAATGATCCCTGGCACCCTCCCCATTGTAAGCATAGGTCCCAGCGACTCACGCAAGGGTCCCAGCAGTTCCCAAATGGTCCTGGGTACATCCCCAGGGCACGTGACTGGTCCCAGCAACGCATGCCGGGTCCCAGCGGCTCTGCAAATGGTCCCTGATCCCTCTCCCAGTGTGCACACTGGGAACAGCGACCACGCGCGGGTCCCAGTAGCCAAGTGGTCCCTGGCACATCCCTCAGCTCGCGCACGGGCCCAGCGATACCGCACAGGGTCCCAGCGGCACCTCCAAATGGTATCTGGCTCCTCCCCAGGAACGCACGGGGCCCAGGGATTCCAAGACGGTCCCAGCGCCTCCAAATGGTCCCTGGCTCCTCCCCAGCGCAAGCACTGGGCCCAGTAGCGAACCCGCTGCAGGGTCCCAGGGCTCTCAAAATGGTTGCTGGCTCACTCCCAGCGCGACACTGGGCCCAGAAGCACGCGGGCATGGTCCCAACGGCCACCAAATGGTCCTGGTTCCTCCCAGCACCACACGGGCCCCAGCAACCACGTATGGAGTCCCAGCGGCTCCCAAAAGGTCCCTGGCCTCCCCAGCACGCACAAAGCAGCGACCCTGCATGGTGTCCCAGCGGCTCACCAAATGGTCCCTAAGTACCTCCCCCCAGAGAGCCACACTGGGCCCAGCAACACACGGCCCTCCCAGGTCCCAGCAGCTCGCCAAATGGTCCTGGCACCATCCCCAGGGCACGACCGGGACCAGCGACTCCCACGGGGTCCCAGCTGCTCTGCAAATGATCCCTGGCACCTACCAGGATGCGCACGGGCCCCTGTGCCACCACGCGGGGTCCCAGCGGCCTGCTAAAATGGACCCCTGCCTTATCCCCACCGCCAAGCATAGGTCCCAGCAACCCGCGCTGGGTCCCAGCTGCACCCAATGGCCCTCCAAATGGTATCTCCCAGCCTTTAGTGAACGAATGGCCCAGGACCCCTGCACGGGGCCCAGCGGCTAGGCAAAATGGATCCCCTTGTACATCACCACCCAGCCCCAGCGGGGCCCAGAATCCCAGTGGCCAGCAAATGGTCCTGGCACCTCCCAGCGCACGGGTCCCACTGGCTCGCCAGTCCCTGGCCCCTCACCAGGTCCCAACGGGTTTCACCAAATGGTGCCTTGAACCTCCTAGCACGCACAAATGGTCCCCACCTCCCCAGGTATGGAGGACCCAGAGTCTCCCCAAATGGTCCCTTTCACATCCCAGCGCACGTGGGCAGCGACTTTTATGGTCCCAGTGGCTCGCCAAATGGTACCTAGTACCCTCCCCAGCACACACTGGCACCAGCCACACTGTGCGGGTCCCAGCGGCTCGTGAAATGGTTCCCTTGCACCACCCAGTGCGCATTGGAGACCTGCGACCCCACACAGGGTCCCAGCTGCACCAAATGATCCCTGGCACCTCACCCAGGATGCGACGCAACCCAGCCACCCCGTGGCGGGGGTCCCAGCGGCTCGCCAAATGGTCCCTGGTTCCCACCCAGCCCGGTCCCAGGGCTACCAACCGGTCCCAGCAACCAAGACGGGCCCCACTTGGGGGGTCCCAGCTGCTCGCCAAATGGTCCCTGGCACCACCAGCACGCACGCACTGGGCCCCATCGACCCCTGCATGGAGTCCCAGCTGCCAGCCAAATAGTCCCTGGCATCTCTCACACGTACAGGGGTCCACTCCCTGCAGGGGGTCCTAGAGGCTCCCCAAATGTCCCTTGAACATCCCTACCCAGCGGCTCCGGTCCCAAGTCCTGCAGCCTTTAAATGGTCCCTGGGCTCACCAGCACTCGCACGGGCACACAGCCACACTGTGGATCCCAGCAGCTCAACAAATGGCCTCTTTATCACCTCCCATTGTAAGCACGGGTCCCAGCGACCATGCAGAGTCTCTCGCCAAATGGTGCCTGGTACATCCCCAGGGCACGCACTGGTCCCAGCGACGCCCGCTGCATGTCCCAGCGGCTCGCCAAATGGTCCCTGGCCCTCACCAAGCGCATGACGGGCCTTAGCCACACACGCGGGGTCCCAGCAGCTCGCCAAATGTTCCCTGGCACATCCTCACCACGACGGGGCCCAACCACCCCTGCAGGGGTCCCAGAAAATTCCCAAAATGGTCCCTTGCACCTCCTTTGTGGAACGAGCCCAGCGATCCCACACGGAGGGTCCCAGCGGCCACCAAATGATCCCTGGCACCTCCCCAGCATGCGGGCCCAACCCTCCCGCCGCAGGGTCCCAACGGGTCCCAGTGGCCTTGGCAACTCCCAGCCACGGCTGGTCCCCAGCGCCCCGCGGGTCCCAACGGCTCACCAAAATGGTCCCTGGAACCTCCCCAGCACGCAGGCCCCAGCTGCCAGGTATGGGTCCCAGCGGGCTCCCCAAAAAAGGTCCCTTTTCACCTCCCCAGCCCAGGGCAGCGACTTTGCATGGTGGTGTCCCAGTGGCTCGCCAAATGCCCCTAGTACCTCCCCAGAGCACACACTGGCCCCAGCAACCCCTAGCAGGGTCTCAGCAGCTCGTGAAATGGTTCGGCACCACCCAGTGCGCGCACAGGGACCTGCCACCCCACACGGGGTCCCAGCTGCTCGTCAAATGATCCCTGGCACCTCACCAGGATGCGCCGGGCCCCAGCCACCCGGCCCCCAGCCACCGCCAAATGGACCCTGGCTCCTACCAAATGGTCCCAGCAACCACCCGCAGGGTCCCAGCTGCTCGCAAATGGTCCTTGGTACCCCCAGCGCACGACTGGGGCCCATCGACACGGGTCCCAGCGGCCAATAAATGATCCCTGGCACATCACCAGCACACGCACAGCCCCCAGCGACTCCGTGCAGGGTCCCAGCAGCTCCCAAATGTTCCCTTGCTCCCACCAGCGCCCGGTCCCAGCGGCTCGCCAAATAGTCCCTGGCACTCCACCAGCACCTTCATCGGGGCACCAGCCACACCAGCGGGATCCCAGCAGCTCGGCCAAATGGTCCCTGGCACCACCCAGTGCACCGCAGGGGACCAGGAGTCTCGACCAAATGGTGCCTGGCATCCCCAGTGCACGACGGGCCCCAGCGACTACGGAGGTCTCAGCGCTCGCCAAATGGTACCTGGCTCCTCACCAGCTTTCGCACGGGCACCAACCACACTGTGCGGGGTCCCAGCCGGCTTCGCCAAATGGTCCTTTGAACATCCCCAGTGCGCACGGGCCCAGCCACCCTGGCAGGGTCCCAGCGGCTTTCACCAATGATCCCTGGCACCTCCCCAGTGCACGCAACCCCAGCGGCCCCAGCGGCTCACCAACTGGCCTGGCACCTCACCAGGGTCCCAGCAGCGACCCGTGCGGGGTCCCTGGCACATCGCCAGCTGGCACGGACCCCAGCGACGCCCGGTTCCAGCGGCTCGCCAAATAGTCCCTGGCAACTCCTCAGCGGCGAACAAGGCCCACACTGTCACCCAGCACCTCGGGGTCCCACCTCCAGTTCGCCAAATGGTCCCTGGCATCCCCATCCCAGCTCGGGACCCCAGTGACCTTGCGCGGTGTCCCAGAGGTCGCCAAATGGTCCATGGCACATCCCCAGCATGCACGGGCACCCAGAGACACTGTCGGTGTCCCAACTTGCCAAATGGTCCTGGCCCTTCCTAGTGTGCACGGGCCCAGTGACCATGGCGGGGTCCCGGCTGTAAAAATGTCCCTGGCACCTCCCGTGTGCATTGCAGGCCAACGACCCCGCACCGGGCCCAGCGCCTCACCAAATTGTCCCTGGCCAATCCGCAGCATGCGCGCACCAGCCCCAGCACCCGTCGCGGGGTCCCAGTGGCCAGCCAAATGGTCCCTGGCCCCACACCAGCACGCCGACTGGGCCCAGCGACCCCTGCCGTGTCCCAGAGCACCTCCCCTGGCACCCCACAGCACTGTGACAGGGCCCAGGACCCACACGCCATGGTCCCAGCGATCGCAGCAAATGGTCCCTGGCACATCCCAGCAGGTGTGCACGGGCCCAGTGACCCGTCTGGGTCCATGGCTCGCCAAATGGTCCCTGGCACCTCCCAGCGGCGAGTGCCAACCCCCGATATCTTCGCGGGGTCCCAGTGCTCGCCAAAATTGGTCCCTGGCACATCCAAGCGCTGAGGCCCAGCGACATCAGCGTGGGTCCCAACGGCCAGCCAAATGGATCCTGGCCCCCCCAGCACGCACACATGGGGCACAGCGACTTCACACGGGGTCCCAGAGGATCGCCAATGGTCCATGACACATCCCCAGCACCACAGGCCCCAACGACATCGCGGGGTCCCAGTGCTCGCCAAATTGTCCCTGGCAACTCCTCCCCAGCGCCAGGACGGGCCCGGCCCCTGGCACATCCCGGCAGGGTCCCAGCGACCTTGCGCCCATGGTCCCAGAGGCTCCCCAAATGGTCCATGACGTGAGCCCAGCGCGTACCGCAGACCCCAGAGACTTCGGGTCCCAGCGCCTCACCAAATGGTCCCTGGCCCCTCACCCTGCATGCACACGGGCCCCAGAGACCACGCTAAGGGGTCCCAGTGGCTCACCAAAATGGTCCCTGGCCCTCCCAAAGCGTGTGCATGGGGCCCAACGACCCAGTGCGGGTACTCGCCCAAATGTCCCCTGGCCAATCCCCAGCACGTGGCACGAGGCCCAGCGACATCGTGCGGGATCCCAGCAGCCCGCCAAATGGTCCCTGGCCCCCCCCAGTGCGCGATCGGGCCCCAGGAGTCTCGACCAAATGGCTCGCCAAATGGTCGGCACCCCCAGCACGACGGGCCCAGGACCCTGCCAGATGGGTCCCAGCGGATCGCCAAATGGTCCCCTGGCACCTCCCAGCAGGTGCGCCAGGCACCAGGGTCACTGTGCGGGTCCCAGCGGCTCGCCAAATTGTCCTGGCACCTCCCAGCACGCATGGGCCCAGCCACCAGGGCAGGGTCCCAGTGCCCGCCAAATGGTCCCTGCACCTCCCCAGCGGCGACGGGAGCCCCAGCCCCAACGACTTCCACAAATGATCCTGGCACCTCCCCAGCAGTGCATGGGGGCCCAGCGACCCCGCGCGGGTCCCAGTGCTCACCAACATGGTCCCCAGTGCCTCACAGGGCACGCCCTAGTCCCAGCTGCTCCCCAAATGGTATGCACCTCCCCAGCACGCCGCAGGGCCCAAGAGACCAGCCTTGGTTCCCATCGGGTTCCAAATGGTCCCTGGCCCATCCCCAGCGTCGCGCACGGGCCCCAGCGACCCCGTACGGAGTCCCAGCGGCTTCGCCAAATGATCCTGGCATCTCCCCAGCGACACGGCGGGGTCCAGGAACCGGTCGTGGGGTCCCAGCAGCTCGCCGTGATAGGTCCCTGAATATCCCCAGTGCGCGTCAGGCCCCAGCGACCCGCCCCAGGGTCCCAGTGGCTCGCCAAACGGTCCCCTGCACCTCCCCAGCGCACGCACGGGCCCCAGCAACCTCGTGCGGGGTCCCAGCAGCTCACCAAATGGTCCCTGGCACATCGCCAAAGACGCCGGGACCCCAGCGACTTTCTTGGGGTCCCAGCTGGCTGCCAAATGGTATCTGGTCCCTCCACAGCGTGCGCCCACCCGGGACCCAGCGACCCAACGGTCCCTGGTCCCAGCGGCTCCCAGCCCCAAATGGTCCCTGGCACATCCCCAGAGCGACGGGGCCCCAGTGACCTGCGCGAGTGTCCCAGAGGCTTGCCAAATGGTCCCTGGCCCTCCTCAGTGGCATGCACGGGCCCAGTGACTTTCTTGGGTCCCCAGCATCTCACCAAATGGTCCCTGGCACCTCCCCATGCGTGTGCATGGGCCCCAGTGACCCAGCCACTGGGGGGTCCCAGCGGCTCGCTAAATGGTCCCTGGCACCCCCCAGCACACGTCCTGCTGGACCAATCGGCTCCCCAAACAGTCCCTGGCACATCCCAGCTACTTTTACTGGCCCCAGTGACTTCAGGTGGGTCCCAGGGCTGCCAAATGGTCCCTGGCCCCACCAGAGCGCACACTGGGGCCCAACGACCCGTCAGGCGGGGTTCCAGTGGCTCGCCAAATGGTCCCTGGCCCCCCAACATGCTCACGGGCCCAGGACCCCACGGGTCCCAGCGGATGCCAAATGGTCCCTGGCACATCCCCAGCAGGTGCATCGGCCCCAGCGGTCCATCTGGGGTCCCATGGCTATCAATGGTCCCTGGCCTCCCCCCAGAGTACACGGGCCCCGCGATCGCAGAGGGTTCCAGCGCTCGCCAAATGGTCCCTGGCACCTCCCAGCACGCACATGAGGGACCTGCGATCAGCGAGGGTTCCAGCGGCTCACCAAACGGGTCCTGGCACCTCCCAGCGATTGTATGGGCCCCAGCGACCTCGGCAGGGTCCCAGAGGCTTGCCAAATGGTCCATGACCATCCCCAGTAATCGGCCCCAGGGCCCAACTTCCGCGGGGTCCCAGCGGCTTGCCAAATGGTCCCTGTCCCTCCCCAGCGCACGCACATGGGGCCCAGCGACATCGCTGGTGTCCCAGCGGCTTGCCAAATGGTCCTGACACCTCCCCAGCGATCGCACGGGCCCCAGCGACCTCTGCAGGGGTCCCAGAGGCTCGCCAAATGCCCTGGCACATCCCCAGCACGGGCACGAGCCCCAGCCACTTCACCGCTGGGGCCAGCAGCTCACCAAATGGTCCCTGGCCTCGCCTCCAACATGCTCACGGGCCCATTCACCCTCAAGGGGTCCCACTTAAATGGTGGTCCCCTGGCACTTCCCAGCTGGACGCCAAATCGTCCCTGGCACATCCCCACACCATTGCACGGGCCCCAGCAACTTTGTGCAGGGTCCCAGAGGCTCACCAATGGTCCCTGGCACCTCCAGCAGCACACGACGGGCTACCAGCGACCACGGGGGTCCCAGCGGGCTCGCCAAATGGTCCCTGGTCCCTCCCCAACGTATCACAGACGGCCCCAGCGACTGCAGAGGGTCCCAGAGGCTCTCGCCAAATGGTCCTGGCATCCCCAGAGGCACATTTGACCCTGTGACTAACTGTGCCGGGTCCCAGTGGTCTTGCCAATGGTACCTGGCCCTCCAAAGTGCACGGGCCCAGTGACCCCTGCGGGTGACCCAGCATCCACCAAATGGTCCCTGGCACTCCCCAGCGTGCAAATGGCCCCAGCGCGACTTCATTCGGGGTCCCAGCGGCTCTCAAATGGTCCCTGGCCCTCCCAGAGCGCACACACGGGCCCCAACAACCCTGCCCGCAGGGACCAGCGGCTCGCCAAATGGTCCCTGGCACCTCCCCAGCACGCACATGAGGACCTGACCCGCTTGGGGTTCAGGCGGTCACCAAACGGTCCCTGGCACCTCCCCAGTGACATGCATGGGCCCCAGCGACCCCGCCTGGGTCCCAGAGGCTCGCCAATTGGTCCCTGGGTCCCCCCCAGCGCACGCACGGGCCCCAGCAACCTCGCGCAGGGTCCCAGCGGCTCGCCAAATGGTCCCTGTCCTCCCTTCCCCAGACGCGAACGGGCCCCAGCGACACGCTCGGGGTGTCCCAGCCGCTTCTCCAAGTGGTCCCTGATACCCTCCCCTGCTCGGATTGGACCCCCAGCCCTTCAAGGTCCCAAGGGGATCAAGCGGTCCCCAATGGTATCCCGCACATCCGGGGTCCAGGGCCGCAAAATGATCCCATCAACTACCAGCTGGGAGCCCAGTGGCTCGCCAAATGGTCCCTGGCACCTCCCAGCACGCATCGGGCCCCAACAACCCTGCCCGGGTCCCAGCTGCTCGCCAAATGTCCCCTGGCTCTCCCCAGCCCGGTCGCACAGGGCCATTGACCGCGGGCTCAACAGCAGCTCGCCAAATGGTATCCCTGGCACCTCCCAGCACACGCACGGGCCCCAGCGTGATCCAAAGGGCTGGGATTCCTGCCTCCAGCCAAACAGTCCCTGGCACCTCCCCAGCGATCGCATGGCCCCAGCATCCTCGCGCAGGGTCCCAGCGACCTCGCCCATCAAATGGTCCCTGGCATACCCAAAAATGGTCACGGGCCCCCCAACGCCCACTGGCGACTTCGCCAGTGGCTCACCAAATGGTAACTGGCTCCTCCCCAACGCGCCGCGGGCCCATCGACCTTTCGGGTCCCAGCGACTCACCAAATGGTCCCTGGCACTTCCCCAGCGTGCCGTCACGAGACCCCAGCGACTTCATTCGGGTCCCAGCGGCTATCAAATGGTCCCTGGCACCCTCCCCAGCACGCTACGGGCCCAACAACCATGTGCAGGGTTCCAGCGGTTCACCAAACGGTCCTGGCACCTCCCAGCGATTACTGGTCCCCAGCGACCTCGCGTGGTCCAAAGGCTCGCCAATTGGTTCCTGGCACCTCCCAGCATGCGCACCACGCCCCAGCAACTTCCATGGGGTCCCAGCAACCCTCAAATGGTCCCTGTCCCTTCCCAATTACGACGGGCTAGCGACCTTGCGTGGTGTCCCAGCTGCTTGCCAAAATGGTCCCTGCACCTCCCCAGCAAGTCCCGGGACCCCAGCGACTTGGCGGGTCCCAGCGATGCCAAATGGTATCTGGCACATCCCACCGTGCAAATGGCACCAGCTCCCTTGCTCGGGGTTCCCAGTGGCGACAAATGGTCCCTGGTCCCTCCCAGCACGCCCACGGGCCCCAACAACTTCGCCGGGTCCCAGTGTTTGCCAAATGGTCCCTGGCACCTCCCAGCTCGCGCAAGACGGGCCCAATCCCCCTCATGCGGTCCCAGAGGCAGCCAAATGTCCCTGGCACCTCCCAGCACATGCACGGGCCCAAACAACCCCCCTTGGGTCCCAGCGGCTAGCCAAACGGTCCCCGGCACCTCCCAGCGAGCACACGGGCCCCAGTGACCTTCGCGGGGGTCCCAGAGGCCCATCAAATGGTCCCTGGCACCTCCCCAGCGCACACAGGTCCCAGCGACTTCGTAGCGGGTCCCAGTGGCTCTGAACGGTCCCTGGCCCCATCCCCAGCGCGCGAACCGCGTCCAGCCCTTCGCGCAGGTCCCAGCAACTCACCAAATGGTCCCTGGCACCTCCCAGCATCAACAGAGCCCCAGCTACCCTGTCTGGGTCACAGGGCTCCCAAAATGATCCTTGCACCTACCCAGCGCGCCCATGGGCAGAGACCCCAAGCGAGGTCCCATCGCTCGCCAAATGGTCCCTGGCACCTCCCGCACGGCAAATGGGCCCCAACTTCGTGTGAGGTTCCTGGCTGGTTCATAGCCGGTCCCTGGCTCCCCCCCAGCACGCCGCACAGGCCCCAGCGACCACGCAGCGGTTCCCAGTGGTTCGCCAAATGGTCCCTGGTACCTCCCAGCGCGCGCACAGGTCCCAGCGACCCCAGCGTGGTCCCAGGCTCGCCAAATGGTCCCTGGTACCCTCCCAGCACGCGGCACGGGCCCATGCGACCACGGCGACGGGTCCCAGCGGCTCGCCAATGGTCCCTGGCACATCCCCAGCACGCACACGCCCCAGCGACCTCAGGCAGGGTCCCAGAGGCTTGCAAATGGTCTATGGTACCTCCCCAGCAATCGCACGGGTCCCAGCGACAGCGCAGATTCCCAGGTGGCATCCCCAGCCTAACGGTCCCTGGCAACTCCCCCCAAGCACGTGCATGGGCCCAGCGACCCTGCTGGGGTCCCAGAGGTCACCAAATGGTCCTGGGCCCTCCCAGCGGACGCACGGGCCCCAGCGACCCCCGCGTGAGTCCCATCGGCTCCCAAATTGTCCCTGGCACCTCCCCAGCATGCACGGGGTCCAGTGACCTTCGCAGGGTCCCAGAGGTTCACCAAATGGTCCCTGGCACATCCAAAGCCACGACGGGCCCCAGCGACACCGCGCGGTCCCAGCGGCTCGCCAAATGGTCCCTGGCCCCCCCATCAGCACGCATGGGCCCAGCGAACCCGTGTGGGGTACCAGCAACCCGCCAAATGGTCCCTGGCATATCCCCAGCGTCACACGGGCCCCAGCGACCCTGGCGGAGTCCAGCGGCTTGCCAAAATGGTCCATGGCGTCCCAAGCGCCGCACCACGGGACCCAGTGACCTCACAAGGTCCCAGCGGCTCGCCAAATGGTCCCTGGCCCATCCCCAGCCGCACAGGCCTATAGCGACATCGCCATGAAAACCCAGGCGGCTTGCCAAATGCCCCCGGCACCCTCCTCAGCACGTGCACGGGCCCAGCGACCGTGCATGGGTCCCAGCGGCTCGCAAATGGTCCCTGGCACCCTCCACAGCACGCGCACGGGCCCCAGCGACCTCCGCGTGGGGTCCCAGCGGACGCCAAACGATCCCCGGCACCTCCCAGGATCGCACGGGCCCCAGCGACTCGCCAGGGCCACAGAGGCTCACCAAATGGTCCCTGACACCTCACCAGCAAAGCACACGGGTCCCAGCGACCCCTGTGACGGAGTCCCAGCGGCTCGCCAACAGTCACTGGCACCTCCCAGTGAATGCACAGGGTCCATTGACCTCTCAGGGTCCCAGTGGCTCGCCAAATTGGTCCCTGGAACATCCCTAGAGCGTGACGGGCCCCAGCGACCGCGCGCAGGTCCCAGTGGCTCGCCGAATTGTTCCTGGCCCTCACTGCAGCATGCGCACGGCCCCAGCCACCCCGCGGGGTCCCAGCGGCTCCCCAAATCGTCCCCGGCACCTCCCCAGCACGCAGAGCCCCAGCGACACCGCACGGGTCCCAACGGGCTCTCCAAATGGTCCCTGGCACCTCCCCAGGGATCGCACGGGCCCAGCGACCCCACCTGGGTCCCAGCGGCTCACCAAATGGTCCTGGCTCCCCCAGCGCAGCACCGGTCCTAGCGACACCTGACGGGGGGTCCCTGCTGCTAACTGGTCCTGCACCTCCCCAGCAATGACCCCAGGAGTCCCAGCGGCTCGCCAAATGGTCCCTGGCACCTCCCAGCGAGTGCACAAGGCCCAGCACCCACACCAAGGGTCCCAGCGGCTCGCAAATGGTCCCTGGCACATCCCCCTGAGCGCGGGCCCCAGTGACTTCACGCCCAGGTCCCAGAGGCTCGCCAAATGGTCCATGGCACATCCCCAGCGCATGCACGGGCCCAGAGACCCCGCTGGCTCCAGCTGCTGCCAAAATGGTCCCTGGCCCTTCCTAGTGCACAGGGGCACAGCGACCAGCGGGGTCCCAACGGCCAGCCAAATGGTCTGGCCCCACACCAGCAAGTGCACTGGGGCCCAACGACCCCGGCGGGTTCCAACGGCTCAGGCCTCCCCCCACAGTGTCCCTGGCCAATCCCACACGCGGGGTCCAGCGGATCGCAAATGGTCCCTGGCACATCCCCCACGGGGTCCCAGCGACCAGCCAAATGGATCCTGGCACCCCCACAGCGCGTATGGGGCCCAGGACCCACCGCGCTGGGTCCCCAGAGGCTGCCAAATGGTCCATGACCCTCCCCAGCGCAGCGCCCAGGGCCCAGCGACTTAATCAAATGGATCCTGTCCCAGCTCCCCAAATGGTACGTGGCACCCCCCTGATGCACAGGGGCCCTGCTTGGCGTGGGTCCCAGCCGGCTTTCAAATGGTCCATGGCCCCTCCCCAACCGCGCTGCCAGCACAGGGCCCCAACAACACCGTGCAGGGTACCAGCAGTTCGCCAAATGGTCCCTGACCTCCCCAGCACGGGCACGAGGCCCAGAGACTTCGTGTGGGGTTCCTGCTGCTAATAAATGGTCCCTTGCACCCCCAGTGCGCCGTCGGCGGCCCAGCGACCCTGCACGGGTCCTGCGGCCCATCAAATCGTCCCTGGCACGTCCCCAGCGATTGCGGGACCCAGCAACCGCTCAGGGTCCCAGAGGCTCACCATATGTCCCTGGCACCCTGTGCTGTGAGCAGGCCCCAGCCACCCCAGCCCAGTGGTCGAAATGGTCCCAGGCACCTCCCAACGCACAGATCCAACGACACTACGCGGGGTCCCAGTGGGTCATGGCAATGGTCCCTGGCACGCAACGTGTGCACGCACGGACCCCAGCAACCTGGCGCATGTCCCACCTCGGCTCGTTAAATGGTACCTGGCCCTCCCCTGGGCACTGGGCCCAGTGACTTTTGCACGGTGACCCAGCATCTCACAAAATGGTACCTGGCTCCTCCATAGCGCCACGTGCCCCAGCTACCCGCCACAGGGGTCCCAGTGGCTCTAAATGGTCCCTGGCACATCCTCAGTCAAGGAACGGGCCCCCAGCGACTTCGCCGCAGGGACCCAGCGGTTTGCAAATGGTCACTGGCATCCCCAGCTTGCACACAGGCCACAGTGACTTCAGGCGGGCACAGGCTGCTTCAAAATGATCCTGGCCCCTCTCTAGTACACGGAAGGGGTCCCAGGGACGGTCGGGGTCCCAGCGGTTCGCCAAATAGTCCCTGGCCCCTCCACTGCGCGCCAACGGCGCCCAGCCACCCAGCGGGGTCCCAGCGACTCACCAAACGGTCCCTGGCACCTCCCAGCGCGCAAACAGAGCCCAGCGACACTGCGCGGGGTCCCAGCGGCTCTCAAAATGGTCCCTGATACCTCCCAGGCACGGACTGGGCCCAGCGACCCCGCGGGGTCCCAGCTGTTGCCAAATGGTATCTGGCTCCTCCACAGGCTGCGCCGGCCCATCGACTTCACCTGGGAGTTCTTGCTGCTCGCCAAACGGTCCTGGCACCTCCCCAGCGATCGCCACGGGCCCCAGCGACCTCGCGCAGGTCACAGAGGCTGCCAAATGTACCCTGGCAAATCCCCAGCCCGCTGCGGCTCCAGCTACTTTGTGCGGGGTCACAGCGGCTCGCCAAATGGTCCCTGGCACCTCCCAGCACACGCACGGGCTGCAGTGACCGGCACGTGGGGTTCCAGCGGCTTTCGCAAACAGTCCCTGGCACCTCCCCAGCTATCACACGGGCCCCAGCGCCCTCAAGCGGGTCCCAGAGGTTCGCCAAATGTGCCCTGGCACATACCCAGAGCGCCGCGAGCTGGCGACTTCACGCATGGGTGCCAAGAATTGTACCTGGCTCGTCTCCAACATGCTCACGGGGCCCATCGACCCATGGCGGGGTCCCAGCGACTCACCAAATGGTCCCTGGCACTTCCCCAGCGTGCGCGACGGGCCCCAGCGACTTCATTCGGGGTCCCAGCGGCTATCAAATGGTCCCTGGCCCCTCCCCAGAGCGCACACGGGCCCTGCGACTTCAGCGCGGGGTTCCAGCGCGGCTCGCCAAATGTTTCCTGGCACCTCCCCAGCACGCAGACATGAGGACCTGCGACTTCGCGCAGGGTTCCAGCGGCTCACCAAACGTCCCTGGCACCTCCCAGCACTTGCATGGGCCCCCAGCGACCTCGCAGGGTCCCAGAGGCTCGCCAATTGGTTCCTGGTACATCCCCAGCGGCGCGGGGCCCCAGCAACTTCGCGGGGTCCCAGCGGCTTGCCAAATGGTCCCTGTCCTCCCCCAAGCGCACGCAAAGGGGCCCCAGCGACATCGCGTGGTGTCCCAGCGGCTTGCCAAGTGGTCCCTGACACATCCCCAAGTCCTGGGACCCCAGCGAACGCGAGGGTCCATGGATCGCCAAATGGTATCTGGCACATCCCCAGCGTGCAAATGGGCACCAGCACCAGCAGAGCCCAGTGGCTATAGAAATGGTCCCTGGCACCTCCACAGCACATGCATGGTACCCAGCAACCCTGCCCGGGGTCCCAGCGGCTTGCCAAATGGTCCCTGGCCCCTCTCCCAGCGAAACGCGGCACGGGCCCAGCGACCCTGCAAGCGGTTCCAGCAGCCCATCAAATTATCCCTGGCACCTCCCCAGCACACACGCCCCAGCGACTTTCTGGGATCCCTGCTGCTCACCAAAGCAGTCCCTGGCACCTCCCCAGCGATCGCCGCGGCTCCAGCCACCCCCAGCGAGGGTCCCAGCGGCCCATCAAATGGTCCCAGGCACCTCCCCAGCGCACACGGGCCCCAGCGACTTCGCTCGGGGTCCCAGCGGCTCACCAAATAGTCCTGGCACCTTCCCAGCGCCAGCATGTGCCCAGCCACCCCGCGCGGGTCCCAGCGCTCACCAAATGGACCTAGCACCTCCCCAGCACGTGAACAGGCTCCAGCGACTTCGCAGGGTTCCTGGGGCTCGCCAAATGATCCCTGGCTCCTTCCCAGCGGTCATGTGCTCAGGGCCCAACGCCACGCGGTCCCAGAGCAGCTCGCCAAATGGTCCCTGGCACCTCCCAGCGCCACGCACTGGTCCCAGCGACCCCCAGTGAGATCCCTGCTGCTCGCCAAACGGTCCCTGGCACCTCAACCAGCGCACACAGGGGCCCAGCGACCCGCACGCGGGGTCCCAGCAGCTCGCAAATGGTCCCTGGCACATCCCCTGTTAATGCAGGGTCCCAGCGACCTCCCGCAGCATCCCAGAGGCTTACCAAATGGTCCTGGTACCTCCCAGCAATCGCCTACCGGGCCCAGCGACCACGCAGATTCCCAGCTGCTGGCCAAATGGTCCCTGGCACCTCCCCAGCGCGCAGACGGGGCCCAAATTACCCGCCCGGGTCCCAGAGGCTCGCCAAATGGTCCATGGCCTCCCGGTGCGGACACATGGGCCAAACAACCCCACGTGAGGTCCCAGCGGCTTTCCAAATTGTCCTGGCACATCCCCAGCACGCACATCGGGCCCAGTAATCCTCACGCGGGGTCCCAGCGGTTCCTGCCAAATGGTCCATGGGCCCTCCCAGTGCGGACCTGGGTCCCAGCGACCCAGCGTGGTCCAAAGGGCTCGCCCGAACGGTCCCTGGCACCTCACCAGCATGCGCACGGGCCCGACGACCCCATGCGTGATACCAGCAACCCTCCAAATGGTCCCTGGCGCCTTCCCAGTGCACACACGGGCCCCAGCTACCAGGCGGGAGTCACAGCGGCTCCCAAAATGTCCCTGGCACCTCCCCAGCGTGCCACGGGCAGCGACTTCGGATCCCAGCTGCTCGCCAAATGGTCCCTGGCACCTCCCCACCCGTGCGCCGCGGGGCCTATAGACTCAGCGCCGGTTCCCAGGCGACACGCCAAATCGTCCCCGGCACCTCCCAGCACGCGCGGGCCCCAGCGACTTCGCGTGGGGTTCCAGTGGCTCGCCAAACGATCCCTGGCACCTCCCCAGCTCGCGCTGGGGCCAGTGACCTCATGCAGGGTCCCAGAGGATCGCCAAATGGTCCCTGGCACCTCACCAGCACGTGCAGGGCCCAGCGACCCGCCACGGGTCCCAGCGGCCTCGCCAAATAGTCCCTATGGCACCTCCTCAGCGAGCACACGCGGTCCAGTGACCTTCGCAGGGGGTCCCAGAGGCTCGCTAATTGGTCCCTGGCACCTCCCCAAACACAGGTCCCAGCGACATCGGCCCCAGTGGCTCGCCGAATGGTCCTGGCACATCCCAAGCGCCTGCAGTCGACTTCAGCGCGGGTCCCAGAGGCTCACCAAATGGTCCCTGGCACCTCACCAGCATGCGCACGGGGTCCAGCGACCCTGTACGGAGTCCCAGCGGCTCGCCAAATGGTCCCTGGCACCTCCCCAGCGAGCACACGTGGTCCAGTGACCTTTCGCAGGGTCCCAGAGGCTCACCAAATGGTCCCTGGCACATCCCCAGCCAGGGCCCAGCGACCTCATACAGGGTCCCAGAGGATCGCCAAATGGTCCCTGGCACCTCACCAGCACGCAGCCGCGGGCGCAGCGACCCGCAAGACGGGGGTCCCAGTGGCTCGCCAAATAGTCCATGGCACCTCCCCTCCGAGCACACGCGTCCAGTGACCTTCGCAGGGTCCCAGAGGCTCGCTAATGGTCCCTGGCACCTCCCCAGCGCACACAGGTCCCAGCGACATCGCACAGGGGGTCCCAGCGGCTCGCCGAATGGTCCCTGGCACATCCCCAGCGCACGCACGGGCCCCAGCGACTTCGCGCAGAGTTCCAGAGGCTCACCAAATGGTCCCTGGCACCTCACCAGCATGCGCACGGGCCCCAGCGACCCTGTACGGAGTCCCAGCGGCTCGCCAAATAGTCCCTGGCACCTCCCCAGCGAGCGCACGGGGTCCAGTGACCTTCGCAGGGTCCCAGAGGCTCACCAAATGGTCCCTGGCACATCCAAAAGCCACGCAGGCCCCAGCGACTCGGTGGGGGTCCCAGCGGCTCGCCAAATGGTACCTGGCTCCTCCCCAGCGTGCACACAGGGCCCAGCGACCCAGTGCAGGGTTCCAGCAGCTCTCCAAATGGTCCCTGGCACCTCCCCAGCATCGCACTGGGCACAGCGACACACAAGAGGTTCCCAGCGACCCGCAAATCGTCCCCTGGCACATCCCAGAGAGCGCCCTGGACCCAACTTTGACCCTGTGCGGGTTCCCAGAGGCTCGCCAAATGGTCCCTGGCACCTACCCAGCGCGCACACAGGGCCAAGCAACCACGCATGGGGTCCCAGCGGCACAAATGGTCCTTGTCACATACCTAGTACGCTCACGGGCCCCAGCGACCTTGCACAGGGTCCCAGGCTCACCAAACTATCCCTGGCGGGTCCTCACGCTGCGCACGGGCCCCAGCGACTTTCAAGACAGGGTCCCAGCTGCTCAACAAATGGTTCCTGGCACCTCAGCAGCGCACAGGTCCCAGCGACATCGCGCGGGGTCCCAGTGGCTCTCCGAATGGTCCCTGGCACATCCCCAGCGCACGACGGGCCCCCAGCGGCCCCCAGCGACGCCAAATAGTCCCTGTTCCCCAGCGGCTCACCAAATGACCCTGGCACCTCCCAGCAGGCTCACCAAATGGTCCCTGGCACATCCAAAAGCGACCCAGTGGCTCGCGGGGGTCCCAGTGGCTCACCAAATGGTCCCTGGCACATCCCCAGCGAGCGCACAGGCCCAGTGACCTTTCAGGGGGTCCCAGAGGCTCACCAAATGGTCCCTGGCTCCTCCCCAAGCTGCACACGGGGCCCAGCGATCCCGTGCAGGGTCCCAGTAGCTCAAATGTTCCCTGGCACCTCCCAGCATGCACTGGGCACAGCGACACAGCGCAATTGTTCCCAGGGTTCGCAAATCGTCCCCTCATCCCAGAGCGCCCTGGACCGCGGACCCAACGAATTCCCAGAGGCTCCCCAAATGGTCCCTCACCTACCCAGCGCCGCCCAGGGCCAAGCAACCACCCATGGGGTCCCAGCTGGTCCTCACATACCTAGTACGCCCACGGGCCCTAGCGACCTTGCACAGGGTCCGAGGGGCTCGTCCACTATCTCATCCCAATGCGCCGCCTGACCCCCAACGACCCCAAGACAGGGTCCCAGCTGCTCAACAAATGGTTCCTGGCACCTCACCACACGCACACAGGGCCAAGCAACCCGGAGAAGTCCCAGCGGCCCGACAAATGGTCTCTGGCACCTCCCAGCACGCACACGGGCCCCAGAGACCAAGTGCAGGTTCCGAGGGCTTGCTAAATATCCCTGGCACCTCCCCAATGCGGCGCCACGGGATCCAGCGACCCAAGACAGGGTCCCAGCTGCTCAACAAATGGTCCCCTGGCACCCGCAACGCACGCACGGGCCCCAGCGACCCCCGTGCAGGGGTCCCAGCTGCTCGACAAATGGTCCTTGGCACCTCCCAAGCACACACACGGGCCCCAGAGACCAAGTGCAGGTTCCGAGCCAAATGGTCCCTGGCACCTAAATGGGCCCCAGCACTCCCCGGGGTCCCAGCTTGTCCCTGGCACCTCCCCAGGGTCGTGTAAACATCCTGGGTCCCAGACCCTGCACCGGGGTCCCAGCTGCTCAACGCCAAATGGTCCCTGGCACCTCCACAGCATGCACACAGGCTAAAGCGACGCAGTGTGGGGTCCCAGCGGATCGCCAAACGGTCCCTGGCACCTCCCAGGGCATGCACCCACATCCCCGACCCATGTGGGGGACCCAGCAGCTAGGTATTCCGCCCCGGCGCCTCCCCCGTGTGCGCCCAGCCCACCCACCAGGGGTCCCATCAGGCCAAATGGACCCAGGCACCTTCATAGCACATGGCGCGTGGGCCCCAGCGATCGCCAAACGGGGTCCCAGCGCTCCCAAAATGCTGGCACCTCCCTGTCACCTCCCTGGGCCCAACAACCGCACGCTGGAACCCAGGGTCCCAGAAATGGTCCCTGGCACCTCCCTGGCGACAGGACCCACCACCAAGAGGGGCCAGCGGCTTGCAAACTATCCCTGGCAGCTCCCCAATGCAGCGCCTTGTCCCAGCGACCCAGCTGGGTACCAGCGGCACTCCAAAAGTCCCTGGCACCTCCACAGCATGCACACAGGGGCAAAGCGACAGTGTGCGGGGTCCCAGCGGATCGCCAAATGATCCCTGGCACCTCTCCAGCAAGCGCCCTGGACCCAGCGCCCCTGCGCGGGGTCCGAGCGGTTCGCCAAGTTGTCCCTGGCACCTACCAAGCACGCAACTGGGCCCCAGCGACCCCGTGCAGGATCCCAGAGGCTCGCCAAATGGTCCCTGGCACATACCCATTGCGCGCACAGGACCAAGCAACCACGCGTTGGGTCATAGCGGCTCACCAAACTGTCCCTAGCACCTCCCCAGCGCGCGTACGGGGCCCAGCGACACCACGCGGGGTCACAGCGGCTCGTCAAATGGACCCTGGCATATACCCAGCACACGCACGCGTCCCTGCGACTTCACGTGGGGTACCAGCGGCTCGCCAAACGGTCCCTGTCACCTCCCCAGCGTGCACACTGGATCCTGCGACCTTGCGCAGGGTCCCAGCGGCTCACCAAACTATCCCTGGCGGCTCCCCAACGCACGCACGGGCCCCAGCGACCCCGCACGGGGTCCCAGCTGCTCGACAAATGGTCCTTGGCACCTCCCAAGTGCTCACAGACCCCAGAGACCTCAGCGATTCTGAGCAGCTTGCCAAATGGTCCCTGGCACCTCCCGACGCGTGCACGGCCCCAGTGACTTTCGTGTTGGGTCCCAGCGGCTGTGTCCATCCCTGGCACCTCCCCAGTGCGTGCATAGGTCCCAGAGACCCTGCACCGGGTCCCAGCTGCTTTCGCCAAATGGTCTCTGTGCAACTCCCAGCATGCACACACAGGCTACAGCGACTTTGCGTGGGGTACCAGCGGCTCGCCAAACGTCCCTGGCACCTCCCAGGGCATGCACGGACACTAGCGACCCCATGCGGGGACCCAGCAGCTAGGTATTCCGTCCCTGGCGCCTCCCCCAGCGTGCGTTCCGGTTGCGACTCCCCACGGGGTCCCATCTGCTTGCCAAATGGACCCAGGCACCTTCATAGCACATGCATAGGCCCCAGCGACCCGTCTGGGGTCCCAGCGGCTCCCAAAATGTCCCTGGCACCTCCCCAGCGCAGCTCACTGGGCCCAACAACCGCCCAGCGAGAACCCAGCGGCTTGCAAATGGTCCCTGGCACCTCCACAGCGTGCGCACAGGTCCCACCGACCCCTGCACGGGTCCCCAGTGGCTCGCAAAATGGTAACTGGCACCTCCCCAGGACAAGCACGTGCCCCAGCAACCCCTGCGGGGTCCCAGCAGCTTGGCAAATGGTCCCTGGCACCAATCCAGCCTTCCAGGGCCCAGCTACACCGCAGGGTCCCAGCCCCGGCTCGCAATTGGTCCCTGGCACATCCCCAGAGTGTGCACGGACCCCATCGACTTATGCTGGGGTCCCAGCAGCTCGCCAAATGTTCCCTGGCACCTCCCCAGCGCAAAGGGGCCCAGCGCCCCTGCCAGCAAGGGGCCCAGCGCCCCGCGCCGGGAACCGTTCGCAAATGGTCCCTGGCACCTCCCTTTGGGATCAAACGGGCCCCAGCGACCTACATAAGGTCCCAGAGGATCGCCAAACGGTCCCTGGCACCTCACCAGCGCACACACTCGCCCCCAGATACCTTGTACAGGTTCACAGAGGCTCGCCTAATGGTCCCTGGCAAATCCCCAGCGCACACGTGCCCCAGCGACTTTCGCTGGGTCCAGGTGTCTCGCCAAATGGTCCCTGGCATCCCCAGCAAGCGCACAGGTTCCAGCAACCCCTGCGGGGTCCAAGTGGTTTGCCAAATGGTCCCTGGCACCTCCCCCCTGCGTGCACCGCACGTGCCCCAGCGACTTTGCGCGGGTCCCAGCGGCTAACCGAATGGTCTCTTTGCCTCCCCAGCGCCCCCCACGGGGCCCAGCGACCCCCGCTGGGTCCAAGTGGTCTGCCAAATGGTCCCTGGCACCTCCCCTGCGTGCAAGCGGGCCCCAGCTACCAAGCGTGGGATTCCCAGAGGCTCCCAAAAGGTCTCTGGCACCTCCCAGCACGCCTTATCGGGGCCCAGAGACCCCCTGAAGGTCCCAGTGGCTCTCCAAATGGTCCCTGGCACCTCCCACGGGCCGCATGGGTCCCAGCACTGCCGTGCATGGGGTCCCAGCAGCTCGTCAAATTGTCCCTGGCTCCTCCCCAGTGCGCGCACAGGGCCCAGCAACCACGGGTCCCAGCATCTCGCAAATGGTCCCTGGCACATCTCCAGTGCGCACACGGGCCACAGCGACTTTGGCGCGGCTCCCAGCGTCTCGCAAATAGTCCCTGGCACATCCCCAGTGCGTGTATACGAGCCCCAGCGACCGTGTGGGGTCCCAGCAGTTTGCCAAATGGGCCCTGGCCGCTCCCCAGCAGCGCGTACAGGGACCAACGACCCCGCACGGGTTCCAGCGCTCCAAATGGGCCCTGGCACCTCCCCCAGTGTGCGCACGGGGGCCCAGAGACCCCACGCTGGGTCCCTGGCGGCTCGGGCAAATGGTCTCATGAACCTCCCAGCAGCACTCCACGGGTACCAGCAATCCGGGCGCAGGGTCCCAATGGGTTCGCCAAATAATCCCTGGAACCTCCATAGAAGCGCACAGGCCCCAGAGACCCAGCGCGGGGTTTGAGCGAATCGCCAAATGGTCCCTGGCACCTCCCCAGCGCGCGCAGCGCCGGGCCCAGCGACCTCGCGCAGGGTCCCAGAGGCTGTAAAATGATCCCTGGCACATCCCCAGGGCGGGCACTGGTGCCAGCGACCCCTTGCGGGGTCCCAGCGGCTCAACAAATGGTACCTGGAACCTCCCTAGCGCACTGGTGCCAGCGACCCCCGCAACGGGGTCCCAGCTGCTCAACAAAGAGTCCCTGGCACCTCCCCTCGCGTGCACAGGGCAGCGACTTCGTTTGAACAAAGAGGCTCGCCAAATGGTCCCTGGCCCCTCCCAGCACGCGCACAGGGCCGAGTGACTCGCGCGGGGTCCCAGAGGCTCGCAAATGGTCCCTGGCACATCCCAGCGCACGCCGCGGGGCCCAGCGACCTCACGCGGGGTCCCAGAGGCTCGGCAAATGGTCCCTGGCACCTCCCCATCGCGAGCACTGACCGACTTTGCGTGGGGTCCATGCGGCTTTCGCCAAATGGTATCTGGCACATCACAGGCATGCAAACGGGCACCAGTGACTTTGAGTCGGGTCCCAGTGGCTCGAGAAATGGTCCCTGGTCCTCCCCAGCACGCGCGATGGGACCCAACGACCCCTGCCGGGGTCCCAGCATGCCAAATCTTCACTGGCCCCTCTCCACCGCGCAAGCGGGGGCCAGCGACCCGTCGCAAGGGGTCCAAGCGCTCGCCAAATGGTCCCTGGCTCCTCCCCAAGCGAGCCGCAGGCCCCAGCGACTTCGGCTCGGGTCCCAGCGGCTCACCAAATAGTCCCTGGCCCCTCTCCTCTGCTGCGTGCCGTTGCCCAGCGACACACAGCGGCTACGAATGGTCCCTGGCTCCTCCCCAGCGTGCCCCAACGACCGGCGGGATCCCAGTCTCTCGCCAAATGGTCCTTCCTCCTCCCAGCACGCGCATGGAGCCCAGCGACCCTGCGCAGGGTCCCAGAGGCTCGCCAAATGGTCCCTGGCACATGCCCAGCGTGTGCATCGGCCCAAGAGACCCGCAGGGGGTCCGGTGGCTCACCAAATGGTCCCTTCCTCCTCCCCAGTGCTTGCGCCAAGATGGAGCCCAGCGACCCTGGGCGGTGTCCCAGTGGCTCGCCACATGGTGCCTGGCACCTCCCAGCAGCGCATGGGGCCCAACGTCCCCACGCTGGGTCCCAGCAGCTCGCCAAATGTTCCCTGGTACCTCCCCAGCGATGTACTGTGTCCAGCGACCCCTTACGGGTCTGAGCGGCTCATAAACGGTCCCTGGCACCTCCCCAGCGCATGAACAGGGCCACAGAGACCCCTTGCAGGGACCCAGCGGCTTCATGCCAAATGATCCCTGGCACCTCCCCAGCATGCGCACAGGCCCCAGCGACTTCGTGTGGGGTTCCCTCTGGCTCGCCAAATGGACCCTGGCACATCCCAGCCTTGCAGACTGGCAGCGACCATGCAGGTCCCAGCAGCTCATCAAATGGTATATGGCACATCCCCACCATGCAAACGGGCACCAGCGACTTTGTATGCCGGGGGTCCCAGTGGCTCTAGAAATGGTCCCTGGTCCTCCCCAGCGCACCTGGGACCCAACGACCCAGCGAGGGGTCCCAGCGGCTCACCAAATGGTCCCTGGCCACTCTCCACTGCGCAAACTGGAGCCAGCGACCCAGTGCGAGTCCAAGCGGCTTGCCAAATGGTACCTGGGCTCCTCCCAGAGCGCACACGGGGCCCATCGACCCCTACGCGGGTACCAGCGGCTCGCCAATTGATCCCTGGCAACTTCCCGTAGCACACGGGCCCCAGCTACTAAGTGTAGATTCCCAGCTGCTCCCGAAAAGGTCGCTGGCACCTCCCAGCACGCTGGGGCCCAGAGACCCCGCGCGGGGTTCCAGTGGCTTGCCAAATGGTCCCTGCACCTCCCAAGTGCTCGCATGGGTCCCAGCGACCCCCTGCGGGTCCCAGCAGCTTGCCAAATGGACCCTGGCCCCTCTCCAGCACATGCACGGGGCCCAGCGACCCCACGCGGGGTCCCAGCAGCTCGCCAAATGGTCTCATGCACCTCCCCAGCACGCTCACAGGTACCAGCGACCCAGCGCGGCGTCCCAATGGCTCGCCAAATGGTCCCTGGCTCCTCCCCAGCGCGCACGCGCACGGGCCTAGCGACCTCACGCGGGATCCCAGTCTCTCGCCAAATGGTGCCTGGCACCTCCCAAGCGCGCATGGGGCCCAGTGTCCCCGCGCAGGTCCCAGCGGCTCGCCAACTGTTCCCTGGTACCTCCCAGTGATGCACTGCGTCCAGCGACCCAGCGGGTCCGAGTGGCTCTCCAAATGGTCCCTGGCTCTTACCCAGCCCAGACTGGGCCCAGCAACCACGCCGCGGGGTCCCAGCAGCTCACAAATGGTCCCTGGCACTTCCCAAGCGTGCACACAAGTGATACCAAGTGTTACAGATACCTCATAAAAATAACTGGGCTAAGCCTAGTATTTAGAAGAAAAAAAGAGGTCAATAACAATCAAGGACACAATAGGCTGTTCATATTTTAAGGCACCTTATATTTAAACTGTATGCCCACCAATATGAAAAAGAATGAAATTATAAAAATGTATTTCCAGTTTATTAGTGTTTTTTTACTTTCATAGCTCTATTTTCAGCAACAATTCCAAAGCTATTAATGCATTTTTAATTGGAAGCAGCAGTTTTTGTAACGTCTCATAGTTTCAGAAGAACAATGTTAGCAGGTCTACAGAGAAGCAGCCCAAACACCTGTTGTAATGCAAACAGCCTTTTAGCATATGTTGAAAAACTTTTCATTTTGTACTTGAGTGTTTTATATACACTGAATTTTTACAAAATGTTGATATATCCGTTATGTTTAAAGATAGTGGTTATTTTTAAAGTGAAATTGCGAATTCCATTCCTTTCTTATTTATTTGCTTCACATCTGTTTGGTGGAACACATGCAAAATATGGTGTGTGTCCAGGCATTTTACATTATGTAATATATTGTAAATACATTATATAATACATGTTTAGTAAATATATTGAATAATACATTTCTAAAAATACATGGACAATATAATTGATATATTGTTACCTGAAATTATATTTTAAATATATTTAAAATATGTTTAAGCAAATACATTGTAAATATATTTTCCATATGATGAAAAACGGGCCAATTTTATAATATGTTAAATATATTTTATAAAACGTTACATACATAATACATATATTTTTCCATATATTTTATCATTCCCAAAGACTATGAGTTTTATATGAATAATATGTTTACAAAAATATATTTAAAATATATATTTTTTTAGTATGGGCAGCGACTTGCGGTGTCCCCAGCTGGTCGCAAATGGTCCCTGGCCTCCCCAGCACGCACCACGGGCCCCAGCGACCCGCGCGGTTTCAGCGGCCGGCAAACAATCCTGGCACCTCCCCAGCGATTGCACGGGCCCAGCGACCTCGCGGGGGTCCCAGAGGCTCGCCAAATGGTCCATGCCACATCCCCAGAGCGCCGCCTGGACCCCAGCGACTTCATGGGAGGTGCCAGCGGCTTGCCAAATGGTCCCTGGCACCTCACCAGCGAGTGCAGGGGCTCCAGCGACCTCCCGCAGGGTCCCAGCGGCTGGCCAAATGTTCCCTGTCACCTCCCCAGCACGCACCACGGGCCCAGCGAACCGGGAGGGTCCCAGCAGCTCGCCAAATGGTCCTTGGTACCTCCCCAGCGCACCGACTGGTCCCAGCGACCCCAGGCGGGGTCCCAGCGGCTCGCCAAATGGTCCCTGGCACCTCCCAGCGCCGCGCCGGTGACCAGCAACCCATACGTGGTCCCAGCTGCTCATCAAATGGTCCCTGGCACCTCACCAGCAGTCGCACGGGCCCCAGAGACCCGCTCCCAAAAGTGGTCCTGGCACCTCCCAGTGCCAGCAGTCCCAGCAACCACACGGGGGCCTCTGCGGCTCGCAAATGGTTCCTGGCCCCTCCGCAGGCAGGGGCCCATCGACCCCAAAAAGGGTTCCCAGCGGCTCAACAAAGAGTCCCTGGCACCTCCCTCGTGCACAGGGCAGCGACCGCTCGAGAACAAAGAGGCTCGCCAAATGGTCCCTTGCCCCTCCCCAGCACGCACAGGGCCGAGTGACTCAGCGCCAGGGGGTCCCAGAGGCTCGCCAAATGGTCCCTGGCACATCCCAGCGCACGCGCGGGCCCAGCGACCTCACGCAGGGGTCCCAGAGGCTCGGCAAATGGTCCCTGGCACCTCCCCATCGCGAACACTGACCCCAGCAACTCACCAAATTGTACCTGGCTCCTCCCCAGCGTGCAAGCACTGGGCCCAGCGACCCAGCTGCGGGCTCCCAGCGGCTTGCAAATGGTCCCTGGTACATCCCAGCAAGCAAGACGTGGCCCCACTACGCCAAGATGGTCCCAGAGGCTCGCCAAACGGTCCCTGACACCTACCCAGTGATCGCGACGGGCCCCAGTGACATCGCGAGGCGCCCCAGCGGCTCTCCAAATGGTCCCCTGGCACCTCCCCATCGCACGAACAGGGCCCAGCGACCCGCAGGGTCCCAGCGGCTCGCCAAATGGTTTCTGGCACATCACCACGCACATGCTCGGGCACCAGCAACCACGCGCGGGTCCCAGTGGCTCCCCAAATGTTCCCAGGCACCTCCCCAGCATGCACGGGGCCCAGCTACCAGGTGCGGGTCCCAGCATCACGCAAATTGTCCCTGGCATCGCCCACACATCGGCGCACGGACCCTAGGGACTTCACGGGTTCACCAGCCCTCTCTCCAAATGTTCCAACTTCGGCACCTACCCAGTGATCAAATGGTCCCCGGCCCCAGTGACAGCGTGCTCACTGGAGCCCAGAGCTCGCCAAATGGTCCCTGGCACCTCCCATCGCACGCACTGGGCCCAGCCACCCCTGGGGTCCCAGCGGCTCATCAAATGGTTTCTGGCACATCACCAGCAGTCACATGCTCGTGCACCAGCAACCCGCTTAACGGGTCCCAGCAACTCGCCAAATGGTCCCTGGCTCCTCCCAGCGTGCACACGGACCCAGCTACCAGGTGTGAGGTCAGCATTTCGCAAATTGTTCCTGGCCCCTCCGCTTGGCGCACAAAGGCCCAGCGACCCGCGTGGGTTCCCAGTGGCTTGCCAAAGAGTCCCTGGCACCTCCCCTCGCGTGCACAGGGCAGCAACTTCGATGGAGAACCAAGCGGCTCGCCAAATGGTCCCTGGCCCCTCCACAGCGTGTGCTCACTGAGCCCAGAGACTGCAAATGGTCCTGGCACCTCCCCAGCACGCGCACTGGACCCAGCCACCTCACTCAGGGTCCCAGCTGCTCATCAAATGGTCCCTGGCACCTCACCAGCAGTCGCCGCAGGCCTCAGCGACCCCGTCGGGTCCCAGAGGTTAGCCAAATTGTCCCTGGCACCTCCCAGCGCGCACAGGCCCAGCGTCACGCACGGGGTCCCAGCCCCCGCCGCAAATGGTCCCTGGCCCCTCCCAGCACACTAGCGTGGCCAGCGAACCCCACGCGGGGTCCCAGAGGCTCATAAATGATCCCTGGCACCTCCCCCAGCGTGCGGGCCCCAGCGATCTTGTGCAGGTTCCCAGAAGCTGCCAAATGGTCCCTGACATCCCCAGCATGAAGCCGCCCATCGACTTTGTGCGGGGTCCCAGAGGCTCGGCAAATGGTCCCTGGCATCCCCAGTGCTGCCGATCGAGCCCAGCGACCCGGAGGTCCCAGAGGCTAGCCAAATGTCCCCTGGCACCTCCCCAGCACGTGCATGGGCCCAGCGCCCCGAGCGGGGTCCCAGCACCTGACCTAAATGGTCCCTGGTACCTGCCCAGTGGTCCCTGGCTGGGCCCAGCGACCCCGCAAGGGGTCCCAGAGACTCGCCAAATGGTCCCTGGCACATACCCAGCACGCACACAGGGCCCAGCAACCCCGAGTGGGGGACCAGAGGCTTATTATGGTCCCTGGCACATCCTCAGCAGACGGCATCGGGCCCCAGCGACTTTCAAGCGAGGGTTCCCAGCAGCTCGCCAAATGGTACATGACACCTCTCAACCGCAGTACATGAGGCCCATCACCCTATGCCAAATAGGTCCCAACAGCTAATTAAATGATCCCTGGCACATCCCCAGTGCGCCGCATGGGCCCCAGCGATTTCAAAAGGGGTCCCAGCAAAATACCAAATGGTACCTGGTTTTCCCCAGTGCGCAGAGGAGTTCTACAGGTGCTGACCCCGCCAGCGGGGGTCCCAGCTGTCTCAAAATAGTCCCTGGCTGGGCAGTCCAGTGCACACAGGGCCCAGTAACCACGCCGGGGTCCCAGAGGCTCACAAATGCTCCCTGGCACCTCCCAGCGATCGCTTCAGGGCCCCAGCGACCCTCGTCGAGGGGTCCCAGAGGCTCACAAATAGTCCCTGGCTGGTCACCCAGTGCACGCAGACAGGGCCCATCAACCACGCGGGGTCCCAGTGGCTGCGCCCGGAGTATGGTCCCGGCACTTCCCCAGCGCGGGCACCGCCCCAGAGACCCATGGACAATATGTGGTCGTCCGAGCGGCTCGCCAAATATTTTCCATATGGCACCTCCCCAGCGACAAACCACAAATCCCCCAGCCAGCATACATAATAGGGGTCCCAGAGGCTGGCCAAATGGTCCCTGGCACATGACCCAGCATGTTTAAAAATACCAAATACCACAGCGGGGTCCCAGCGACCTACCAAATTGTCCCTGTCACCTCACCACTGCATGCAATGGGGCCCAGCGACCCCAAGACGTGGGTCCCAGAGGCTCGCCAAATGGTCCCTGGATCACCTCACCACTGCATGCACAGGGCCCAGTGACCCTTAAGGGACCCAGAAGTCGCCAAATGGTCCCTGGGACATCCCAGCCATCCCCCAGCGACTTCGGCGGGGTCCCAGCCTCTCTGGAAATTGTCCTGCCCCCCCTCCCAGCGTGCACACCGCCCCAGAGACCCCTCTTGGGGGGGACCGAGCTCGCCAAATGGTCCCTGGCACCTCCACAGCGATCACGTGCCCCAAGGACCTCGGCGGGTCCCAGAAGTCGTGGCCAAATGGTCCCTGGCACCTCCCAACGCACGCACTGGGCCCCAGTGACCCCATGCGGGTTCCCAGCAGCTCGTGAAAATGGTCCCTGGCACCTCCCCCAAAATGCACGGGCCCCAGTGATTTTATTTATTTATTTCTTAGCATGGTGCCCTTATCCAGGGTGACTTACAATTGTTACAAGATATCCGCATTATTTTTACATATCAAAATACCCATTTATACAGTTGGGTTTTTACTGGAGCAATCTAGGTTTAGTAAACCTTGCTCAAGGGTACAGCAGCAGTGTCCCCTTAAAATTGAACCCACTGACCCTCCCAGTCAGAGTCCAGAGCCCTAACCACTACCCACACCGCGCGGGTTCCCAGCAGCTCACCAAATAGTCCCTGGCACCTCCCAGCACGCCAAGCGGCCCCAGCGATCTTGTGGTGCAGGTTCCCAGCTGCTCGCAAATGGTACCTGACACCTCTCAACCAGCCATGAGGGGCCCAGCGACCCCCGTGGGACCCAGCAGGCTCACCAAATGGTCCCTGGTACCTTACCAGCACGCCGCGATGGGGCCACAGCAACCCCGCACGGGGTCCCAGCGTCGCAAAATGGTCCCTGGCACCTCAGCAGCACGCCAAGACAGGGCCCCAGCAACCACGTGACGGGTCCCAGAGGCTGTGGAAATGGTCCCTGGCACATCCCCAGCGCGAGCACTGGACCCCAGCGATTTTATGAGGGTTCCCAGCAGCTCACCAAATGGTCCCTGGCACCTCCCAGCGCGCACAGGGCCCAGCGACCCGCGTGTGGTCCAGAGGCTTTCCAAATGGTCCCTGGCACATCCCCAGGCTGGCGACAGGGCTCCAGACCCCGCAAGAGGTCCCAGTGGTCACCAAAATGATCCCTGGCACCTCCCAGCGCAGACGCATCGGGCCCCAGCGACTTGACGGGTCCCAGCGGCTCACCAAATGGTACCTGACACACCTCTCAGCGCATGCGAGGCCGCAGCAATCCCGCGAGGGTCCCCAACGCTCGCCCAAATTGTCCCTGGCACATCCCCAGCAATCACACGGGCCCCAGTGACCTCTAGCGGGTCCTAGAGGCTCACCAAATGGTTCCTGGCACCTACCCAGAGTGTGCACGGGCCCAGCCAAAGGTCCAAGTGGCTCCCAAATTGTCCCTGGCCTGGTCCTTGGTACAGGTCCCAGCAACCACGCACGGGGTCCCAGCAACCCCACGCAGGGGTCCAGAGGCCCTCAAATGGTCCCTGGGCTCATCCCCAGCATGGGCACGGGCCCCAGCGGTCCCCGCTGCAGTTCCCAGAAACTCGCAAAATGGTCCCTGGCACCTTACCAGCATGCAGCGCTTCCATCGACCTTGCGCGGGTCCCAGCTGCTCGCAAATGGTCCCTGGCTCCTACCAGATGCCCAGGGCCCCAGAAACCACGCCATGTCCCAGAAGCCGCTAAATGGTCCCCGGCCCTCCCCAGCACGTGCACAGGGCACAGCAACTCCAAGCAGAGTCCCAGCGGCTGGCTAAATGGTCCCTTGCTCATCCACAGCGGGCGGGCACTGGAGCCCAGCGCGATTTTGGCGCTGGTTCCCAGCAGCTCAACAAATGGTCCCTGGCACCTCCCCAGCACGTGCACAGGGCCCCAGCAACCACGCAGGGTCCCAGTGGCTCGCAACGGTCCATGGCACCTCCCCAGGCGCGTGGCACACCGCCCCAGAGACCCCGTGAGGGGTCCGGGCGTTCGCCAAATGGTCCCTGGTACCTCCCAAGGGCACGTGACTGGGTCCAGTGACCTCGCCAGAGGACCCAGAGGCTCGCCAAATGGTCCCCGGCACCATCCCCACCGCGGACGGCTCAGGACCCAGCGGGCCCAGATACGGGGTCCCAGCGGCTCACGAAATGGTCCCTTGAACCTACCAGCATGCACCACGGTCTCGGCAACACTGTGACGATCCCATGCCTCGCCAAATGGTCCCTGGCTCATCTCCAGCACACACACAGGTCACAGCAACCACGCTGGGTCCCAGCAGCTCGCAAATGGTCCCTGGCAAATCCCCAGCACGGGCACGGCCCCAGAGAGCCTGGGCGCTGGGTCCCACCGCCGCCAAATGGTCCCTGGCCCCTCCCCAGCGATCATACGTGCCCTGTGATTGCTTGGGGGATCCCAATGGGCTCACCAAATGGTCCCTGGTTGCCCCCAGCGCATGCACGCCATCGACTGTGGGTCCCAGAGTCCTAGCAGCCAAATGGTCCCTGGCCCCACCCAGTGCACGCACAGGCCCAGAAAACGCTGGTCCCAGCGGCTCGCACGGTCCTTGCCCTCACCAGCGCGTGCACGGGCCCCAGCGACCCCGAAGCGGGGTCCCAGCCGCCAAATGGTCCCTTAACCTCCCCAGCGCGGGCATGGGACCCAGCGATCTCAAGAGGGGTCCCAGCGGCCGCCAAATGGTCCCTGGCACCTCACCAGCGTGCACCGCCCCAGCGACCCCGCTGGCGGTGGTCCTAGCGGCTCACCAAATGGGTCCTGGCACCTTATCATCAGCATGCACTGGGCCCAGCAACCCTGCACGGGGTCCCTGAGTCTCGCCAAATCCCCTGGTACCATGCCGCAAGACAGGTCCCAGCAACCACGCTGTGGGGTCCCAGCGGCTCAAATGGTCCCTGCACATCCCCAGCAAAAGACAGGGCCCCTGCAACCCCCGACACAGGGTCCCAGTGGGTCTAAAATGATCCCTGGCACCTCCCCCAGCGCAGGCATGGACCCAGTGACCTCACTGGGATCCCAGCTGTGTCACCAAATGGTCCCTGGCACCCCAGCACGCACAGGTCCAGCAACAGCAGCAGGGTCCCAACGTCTGCAAATGGTCCCTGGCCCTCCCCTGTCGGCACTGAGCCCAGCGACCCCGCCACGCAGGTCCCAGAGGTCGCAAATGGTCCCCGGTACACCCATCCACACGCACTGGCCCAGCAACCACGCGCGGCTCCCAGAGGCTTGCCAAATGGTCCCTGGACCATCTCCCCAGCGCATGGATCGGCCCCAGCGATCTCGGTAAGGGGACCCAGAGGTTTTGCCAAATGGTCCCTTGGCACCTCAGCGGACGACGGCCCCAGCGGTCCACGCCGGGTCCCCAGAAGCTCGCCAAATGGTCCCTGGAATCCTCAGCGCCACGCCGCCCAGCACGATTTTACGAGGGGTCCCAGCGCCCTCGGCAAATGGTCCCTGGCTCCATCCTCAGCATGCGCACGGGCCCTGCAACCCGAGTGGGGTCCCCAGCTGCTCGCCAAATGGTCCCTGGCACCTCCCCAAGCACACGCACTGGACCCAGCGACCTGCCAGGTCCCAGGGTTCACCAATGGTCCCTGGGACATCCCCAGAGCGGCACAGGGCCCTACAACCACTTAAGGGGTCCCAGCGGCTCACCAAATGGTCCCTGGATCCTCCCCAGCGAGCAACGGACCCCATCGATCCAGCGTGGGGTCCCAGCTGCTCGCCAAAAGTCCCTGGCTCGCTAAGCACCCAACAGGGCCCAGGAACCACGCACAGGTCCCAGAGGCTAGCCAAATTGTCCCTGGCATGCCCAGCATGGCGGGCCCCAGCAACTTGAGGGTCCCAGCGGCTCGCCAAATGGTCCCTGGTACCTGCCCAGCAGGCACGACTGGGCCCAGCGACCCCACGCAAGGGCCCAGCGCCACCAAATGGTCCCGGCACCTCCCCAAAGACGTGCACGGGCCCCAGCAACCCGAGCTGGGACCCAGCAGGTCACCAAATGGTCCCTGGCACATCCCCAGCGTGCAGGGCAGGTCCCCGCCCCTCTCAGAGGGATCCCAGCAGCTCGCAAATGATCCTGACACCTCCCAAGCATGCACACCGCCCCAGACACCATGCTGGGGAACCAACAGTTTGCCAAATGGTCCCTGGCACATCCCTGCGCACGTGATGGCCCCAGCGACCGAAGGGTCCCAGAGGCTCACCAAATGGTACCTGAACCTCCCAGTGCGCTGCATCGGGTCCCCAGCAACACTGTGTGGGGTCCCAGAGGCTCGCAAAATAGTCCCTGGCTCATACCCAGCAGTGCACGCACAGGCCCAGCAACCACGCGGCGGGGTCCCAGAGCTCGTAAATGGTCCCCTGGCACCCCCAGCTCGCACAGGCCCCAGCAACCCCCAAGAGGGGTCCCAGAGGCTCACAAATGGTCCCTGGCTCATCCCCAGCACACACGGGCCCATCAACCACGTGGGGTCCCAATGATCCCCGGCACCCCACCAGCGCGCAGCACGGGCCCCAGAAACCCCGCGGGTCCCAGCGGCTCGCCCAATGGTCCCTGGCTCCACACGCCGCACAGGTTGAAGCCACCTCACAAGGGTCCCAGAGGTCAGTCAAATGGTCCCTGGCTCATCTCAGCGCTGGCACTGACCCAGCGACTATGAGGGTCCCAGCTGCCAGTAAATGGTCCCTGGCACATCCCCAGAGCGATGGGCCCAGTGACCCAAGGTCTGAGTGGCTCGCCAAACTGAATGGCACCTCCCCAGGGGAAGCACGGGCCCAGCGACCCCACGCAGGGTACCAGCGGCTTGACAAATGGTCCCTGGCACCTCCCCAGCACGAGCAACGCCCCCAGCGATTTCTCGTAGGGTTCCAGAGGTTCACAATGATCCCTGGCTCCCTGAGCACGCACACAGGCCCCAGGTACCCCGCGAGGTCCCAGCGGCTCCCAAAAAGGTCACTGGCACCTCCCAAGCATGCACACGGGCCCAGAGACCACGCCAAGGTCCCAGTGGCTCGCAAATGGTCCCTGGCCCTCCCAAGCACCACATGGGCCCCAGTGACCCCGAGTGGTCCCAGCGGCTCGTGAAATGGTCCCTGGTTCCTCCCTCAGCACAGGGTCCAGCGACCTCGTGCAGGGTCCCAGATGCTTGACAAATGGACCCTGGAGACATCCCCAGCACGCCAAGACGGGTCCAGAAACCCCAAGCCGGGTCCCCAGCGTTCGTCAAATGTCCCTGGCCACCCCCAGCCGACGCATCGGGCCAGCAGGCCTCCCCGGGTCCCAGCAGCGCGCCAAATGGTGCCTGGCCCTGCCCCAGCACGCCGCACGGGCCCAGCGACTTCGAGCGGGTTCCCAGCGGCTCAAATGGTCCCTTGGTACCTGCTCAGTGCACGCACTGGTCCCAGCGATCCTGCACGGGGTCCAAGTGGCTCACCAAATGGTGCCTGGCCCTCACCAGCTGCACAGTGCCCAGCACCCCACATGGGTCCCATCACCGCAAATGGTCCCTGGCACATCTCCCATGTGCATGCACCGGCCCCAGAGACCCTGGCTATGTGGGTCCCAGCAGCTAGCCAATGGTCCCTGGCTCCTCCCAGTGCTGGCACGGACCCAGCGACCAAGACGGGGTCCCAGCGTTAGTCAAATGGTCCCTGGGAACTTACTTCAGAGCGCCAAGACAGGGTCCAGTGACACTGTGTGGGGTCCTGCGGCTCGCAATGGTCCTGGCACCCCAAGCACGGGCACGGGCCCCAGTAACCCGCGAGGGGTCCCAGGGCTCGCCAAATGGTCCCTGGCTCTGCCCCTACAAGTGCACGGGCCCCAGGGCCCAGTGGTCCCAAGCAGCCACCGAGCGGGCTCTGCGACCAAATGGTCCCTAGCAGCTCCACAGCGACCACACGGCCTACTGTAGTAACGCACAGGGCCCAGTAAAACGGGTCCCAGCGGCTCGCCAACTGTCCCTTGCCTTCCCCAATGCACTGATTGGGCCCAGCGACCCCAAGATGGGGTCCCAGCAGCCACCAAATGGTCCCACTGGCACCTCCCGGGCGCACAGGCCATACCAGCCATCCCCAGGTTCCTGTGCTGCTCGCCAAAAGGTACATGACACCTCAACTGGTGGCAAGATGAGGCCCAGCGACTCCCCTCAAAAGAACTGGTCCCAGTGGGGTCCCAGCGCGCAAATAGTCCCTGGCACATCCCCAGTGCAGGCATCGGGCCCCAGCTACTGCGCGGGTTCCAGCAGCTCACCAAATGGACCCTGGCACCCTACGCACGCACGGGGGCCCAGCGCCCAGCAACCCCACATGGGGTTCCAGAGGCTAGCCAAATGGTCCCTGGCACCCCCAGCACGCCAAGCACGGGCCCCAGCTACTGAGCGGGTCCCAGGGCTCCCCAAAAGGTCCCTGGTACTCCGCCCAGCAACACCACGGGCCCGGAGACCCAACGGGTCCCAGTGGCTCGCTAAATGGTCCCTGGCACATACCCAGCACGCCAACAGGGCCCAGCGATTCCCGTGCAGGGACCCAGAGGCTCGCCAAATGGTCCCTGGCACATCCCCAGTGCCGACGGGCCCCAGAGACTTCAAGTGGGTCCCAGCGGCTAGCCAAAATGGTTCCTGGCACCTGCCCAGCGCACGCACTGGTCCCAGCGATCCCCCCAGGGGGTCCAAGTGGCTAGTCAAATGGTGCCTGGCTCCTCCCCAGCGCACGATTGGGCCCAGCGACTTTTTAGGTCCCAGAGACTTCGCTAAATGATCCCTGGCATCTCCCACTGCGCAACACAGGCCCCAGAGACCCCAGTGGGGTCCCAGAGGTCTTCATTAAATGGTCCCTGGCCACTCCCCAGCACACACACGGGCCCAGACCCAACGCCCTACAGGCTCCCAGCACGAACAGAGATGGTAGTAGTCGTCCACATTGGTACAAACAACATTGAAGAGACAGGCCAAGATCCCTGCAAACAAATTCAGAGAGCTAGGAAGGAAATTAAAAGACAAGACCAAAACTGTGGTATTTTCTGGGATATTGCCCCTTTGCAAAAGGACCATATGGACAGCTGGAAATACAAAATCAAATGCATGGCTGAAATTCAGTGCACACAGGAAGGCCACCTTTTCTTGAACCCAGAGCACTTTCACAACAAGGACTATCTACAGGTACCGGACTGCACACAAAACAGAAAGGGAACCAATCTACTGGGGAAAGGATCCTTCAGGGCAGTCCAGAAGCACCTCCCTAGAAAGGAAGGGGGAGAAAAAAAAAAACAGAAGGGAGACCACAAATAAACAAGGGCAACAACTCAGGTAAGACCACTAAAATGTATTTATCAACCATGCTAGAAGTCTCAGAAACAAAATGTTAGAACTTGAAGCTACTGCACTAACAAGTAACCCCGATGTGATAGGTGTTACAGAAACTTGGTTGTCTGGCAGTGATGGAGACGAATATAATATTAGTGGGTACACACTATAGGAAAGACAGGCAGGACAGAAGAGGTCCCGGGTAGCACATACATAAGAAATAGTTCTGGCCCAGGTGTTAAATCAGGACAAAGAAAACAATGCAGAATCAATATGGGTCAGAATAATGGACTGGGGCCCAAAGGGCATAATAATAGGAGTCCCATAGACCGCCAAATTCAGACCCTGAACCCCATAACTGTTGTACAACGACCATTCGAAATAGAGTGAAAAGAGAAGCTATACTAATGGGGGATTTCAACTTCCCCTGTATAAATGGGAAACCCGGCGGGGGGGTAGCCTGCAAATTGACGAAATTGAAATGGAAATGACAAATGACTGCTTCCGAGCTAACCCAATTTGTCAAGGCACCCCACTAGAGGGGAGGCATGCCTTGACTTAAGGTCCTTTCAAATAATGGTCCCTGAATAACTAAAACAGAGGGCCAGAGAGCCATTGGGTTCCCAGAGCACAAAAATGGTCTCATTTGAAATATTTTTAAAACCCCAAAATGAATAAAGCTAAGGTTTATTTCTTAGAAAAGCAACCATCGAAGGTGATGAAACAGAGACTAATAGAAGAGATTGAGTAAAATACAAAACATCCATTTAAAAGGATGATGTTTTTAAAAAATGTAGTACTAGAGGCACAAAACAATTACATCCCAAAAGTAGACAAAGTCTAAATCTAAAACAAATGGCCAAAAATGGTTTAATAGATCAATTAAAAAAAATATTCCCTGGCACCTCCCCAGCACTTTACAGAGCGATCTTGTAAAGGGACCAAAAACAAAGCACACAGAAAGAGTACTTGAACTGCAAACACAAGTGAAAAAAAGGAAGTTAGAAAGGCCAAGAGAGAGATAGAAATGGCAATATTGCTAATGGGGGCCAAAGCAATTCCAAAATGTTTTTCCAATATGGTCCCAGCAAGAGAACATTCAAAGAGGAGGTTAAATGTCCAAGAGACCCAAATGGCAAAATCATAGATGAAGAAAAAAAATAGCAAATATATTAAATGATTTTGCTTTCACAGGTTTTTACAAAGGAGGACACCCCAGACAACATGCCCCACATGTCGACCTGTTCCTCCCAATTTTAACTTTAGCCTAACAGAGGCAGAAGTGTTAGGGCCCAGGAGTTTGAAGATCCTCCAATAGTACCAAAGAAATTATAGGCACCTTACAAACCGCAACCAAGATCATGCAACAGTCTCTTGACACAGGGGTTCCCACAGACTCACCAAATAGCAAACGAATAATCCACAAAAGGGAGACAAAACCGGAACCAGGTAACTACAGACCAGTAAGCCTGACTTTCTTTATGGTAAACTTATGGAAACTATAATAAGATCCAAAAGGAAAAATTACCTATATGGTAACAATATCCTGGGAGACAGCCAGCATGGTTTTAGGAAAGGGAAAATGGTCCTGGTAACCTACTTGACTTTTTGAGGATGCACATTGAAAAATGGATAACTGCAAAGCATACGACATGGTCCCTGGCATTTAGATATCCAGAAAGCTTTTGACAAAGTCCCCGTAAGATTAAAACTCAAACTGAACCCAGTAGGATTCAAGGAAATGCGCTCCATGGATTTGGGGAGTGGTTAACAGGTGAAAACAGAAAGGTACTGATTAGAGGAGAAACCTCAAAATGGAGTGAGGTAAACCCTGTGAGTCCCAGAGGATCAGTATTAGGTCCCTGGCCCCTCCTAATTCATTAATGATTTAGACCCCGGTATAGGTCCCAGCAAACCTCGTTAAATTTGCCTGGCTCATCCACAAAACAGGAGGAGTGACCCACTGTTGAAGCAGCAAAGGTCATTCAAAATGATCCCGACAGTATTCAGAATTGGGACACATGGCAAAATGAAATTTAATAGAGAAAAGTGTAAAGTATTGCCCTGGCAATAAAAATGTGCATTATAAATATCATATGGGAGATAGTGAAATTGAAGAAGGAACCTGGAAAAAGACCTAGGCAGTTTATGTTGACTCAGAAATGTCCCAAAGGCTAGACAAATGGGGAAGCTATAAAAGGCCCACAAGATGCACGGATATATTGTGAGAAGTGTTGAATTTAAATCAAGGGAAGTAATGTTAAAACGGCTCACAATGCATTAGTAAGACCTCATCTAGAACATTGTGTTCAGTCCTGGTCACCTCGTTACAAAAAGGATATTGGCCCTTCAGAAAGAGTGCAAAGAAGAGCAACCAGAATTATCCCAGGTTTAAAAAGGCCCTGTCGTATTAGCACGGGCAAAGAATGGAATTTGGTCAGTCTTGAACAAAGAAGAATACGCTGCAATCTGATTCAAACATTCAAAATCCTAAAGGTATAGACAATGTCAACCTGGGGACTCCTTGACTTGAAAAAGAAAAAAAAAGGACCAGGGTCATAAATGGAGATTAGATAAAGGGCATTCCCAACAGAAAATAGGCCCCAGTTTTTACACAGAGAAATTGAGGGTCTGGAACCAACTGCCCCCCGTAATGGGGTTGAAGCTGACAATTCTGGGATCCTTCAAGAAGCTGCTTGATGAGATTCTGGGACTCATACATTAACAACCAAACGAGCAAAATGGGCTGAATGGCCTCCTCTCGCAAATTGTAAACTTTCCTTATGTTCTTATGTTCCCATGTTCTTAACGCGGGTCCCAGTGGCTCGCCAAATGGTCCCTGGCTACCCCAGCGCATTTGACGGGGCCAAGCGAAACCGCACGGGGTCCCAGCGGCTCGCCAAATGGTCCCTGGCACATCCCCAGCACGCGCACGGCCCACAGCCACAGACAGGGTCCCAGCGGCACACCAAACAGTCCCTGGCCCCCCCCAGCATCATGCACTGGGCCCAGCGACCCTGCAGGGTCCAAGAGGCCGCCAAATGGTCCCTGGCACCTCCCCAGTGTGCGACAGGGCCCACCAACCCCATCGCTGGTGTCCGAGCTGGCTTTCCAATGGTCCCTGGCACCTCCCCAGAAAGCACAGGCCCCAGCGACTTTCAAGACGGGGTCCCAACGGCTCGCCAAATGATCCCTGGCACATCCCCACCACGGCACGGGCCCCAGCGACTGGGCGAGGTCCTAGCGGCTCACAAATCATCCCTGGCACACCCTCAGGCGCTGCCGCATGGGGACAGGCGACCGAGCAGGGGGTCCCAGCGGCTCGCCAAATGATCCCTGGCACATCCCCAGCACGCACACGGCCCCAGTGACATCGCTGCAGTGTCCAAGCGGCTCGCCAAATGGTCCCTGGCACCACCAGCACACGACGGGTCCCAGCAAACCCTGGGTGGAGTCCCAGAGGCTTGCCAAAGGTCCTTGATACCATCCCCAGAGCGCATGGGGCCCAGCGACCCCGGGGGGTCCCAGCGGCACAACAAATGGTAACTGGCACCTCCCCAGCACGCCACACGGGCCCCAGCGGTTTGATAGTGGTCCCAGAGGCACACCAAATGGTCCCTGGCACATCCCTAGCGCCACATGGGGACAGGCACACGCTGGGTCCCAGCTGCTCGCCAAATGGTCCCTGGCACCTCCCCAGCAAGACGAACCCCAGCGACTTTGGAGCTGGGACCCAAAGCGGCTTGCCAAACTGTCCCTGGCACCTCCCACGCACACGGGTGCCAGAGACCCCGCTGGGTCCCAGAGGCTGGCCAGATGGTGCCTGGCACCTTCCAGCACGTGCACGGGCACCAAAGACTTCGCATGTGTCCCAGCCAGCTTCCCAGCGGCTCACCAAATGGTCCCTGGCCCCTCCCCAGTGTGCACACGGGCACAGCGACCATCGTTGAGGTCCCAGCGCTTGCAAAATGGTCCCTGGAACATCCCCAGTGCATGCACAGGGCCCCAGCGACCACGCTGCAGGGTCCCAGGGGGTCGCCAAATTGTCCTGGCACCCCCAGCTTATTTACGGGCGCCAGAGAGACCCCGGGTCCCAGTGGTTGGCCAAATGGTCCCTGGCACTGCCAGCACGTGCCTAGGGCCCAGTGACTTCACGCGGTGTCCCAGCGGCTCACCAAATGGTCCCTTGGCCCCCCAGTGCGCAAGACGGGACCAGAGACCCGCGTGGGGGTCCAAGCGGTTTCAAATGGTCCCTTGCACCTCCCCAGCATGCACACAGTTCCCATCGACTCCTGGCGGGTGTCCCAGGGGGTCGCCAAATGGTCCCTGGCACCCCCAACCGCCAAGACGAGGTCCAGCGACCCCGCTGGGTCCCAACGGCTCGCCAAATGGTCCCTGGCACATCCCCAGCATGCGCACGGGCCCCAGCGACCTGCCAAGTCCCAGCGGCTTCCCAAATGGTACCTGGTACATTCCCTGCAAGACGCACGGGCCCCAGCGACTTTTGCGCTGGGGTCCCAGCGGCTCAACAAATGGTCCCTGGCTCATACCTGCTCACGCACAGGGGCCTAGCGACCACGCATGGGGTCCCAACGCCGCACAAATGGTCCCTGGCACCTTTCCCAGCACACGGATCGGGCCCCAGCAACTCCCGCTGCAGTGTCCCAGAGGCTCAAATGGTCCTAGTACATCCCCAGTGATCACAGGGCCCATCAATTTCGCCAAGAGGGTCCCAGTGGCTCCCCAAATGGTCCCTGGCACTTCCCCAGGTGCGGGCACCGGCCCCAGGAGACCTGCGCGTGGTCCGGGCGGCTCGCCAAATGGTCCCTGGCACCTCCCAGCGATCAAGATGGGCCCCAGCGACTTCAAGGTGGGGTCCCAGAGCCCTCGGCAAATGGTCCAGGGCACATCCCCATCACGCATTATCGGGCCCAGAGACCCCGGGCGGGTCCGGACGGCTGGCCAGATGGTCCCTGGCACCTCCCCAGAACATGCATGGGCCCCAGCGACCCAGATGGGGTCCCAGAGTGTCGCAAACTGGTCCCTGGTACCTCCCCAGCACGCATTACGGGCCCATCGATCTTACGACGGGATCCCAGCGGCTCACCAAATTGTCCCTGAACCTCCCAGTGCACAAGACAGGCCCCAGCTACCAGGCGTGGAGTCACAGCGGCTTCCCAAAAGGTCCCTGGCACACCAGCACGTGCATGGGCCCCAGCACCTCAGCTGGGTCCCAGCTGCTTGCCAAAAGGTCCCTGCCCCCAGTGCGCACGGAGTCCCAGCAAACCCGGTCCTGAGGCTAAATGGTCCCTGGCGCCTTCCCAGGGGGCGACGGGCTCAGCGACCCCGGGATCCCAGCGCCTCTGCAAATGGTCCCTGGCGAGCCCCCACACGCATTGGGCCCCAGCCAACTGGGCAAGGTCCCAGTGGTCACCAAATGGTCCCTGGCACATACCCAGCACGCCAACACGGGGCCCAGCGACCCCGAGGGGTCCCAGAGACCTGCAAATGGTCCCTGGCACCTCCCCAGCGCAGGCACAGGGCACCCAGCGACTTTGTGCAGGGTCCCAGCAGCTGCCAAATGATCCTTGACACCTCCCCAATGCGCCATGAGGCCCAGCGACCCAGCGCTGGGTCCCAACAGCCGCCAAATGGTCCCTGGCACATCCCCAGCGCGCACACAGGCCCCAGCTATTTCTAGAGTCCCAGCTACCACCAAATGGTACCTGGCTCTTCCCTGCAAGACACGGCCCCAGCAATCCGCTGCACGGGGTCCCAGTACCGCTCAATGATCCCTGGCACCTCCCCACGCACAGGGCCCAGGCCACCAAACATCGCTAGGGGACCCAGCAGCTTGGGTTAAAATGGTCCCTGGCCTCCCTCAGCATGCACACGGGCCCAGCGACCTGGCAGGGGTCCCAACGACTTCAAATATGGTCCTGCACATCCCCAGCGCAGGCAGGTCCCCACTTCACCGCTGAGTCCCAGCTGCTCGCCGAATGGTCCTTGGTAATCTCAGCACAAGCACGGGGCCCAGCGACCCGAGCAGGGTCCCAGAGGCTCGTGAAATGGCATTGGTAACTGGCACATCCCCAGGACGCCTGCATGGACGCCAGCGGCTCAACTGGTACCTGGCACCCCCCAGCGATCACACGGGACCAGCGACCCCACGCAAGGTCCCAGCAGCTCGCCAAATGGTCCCTGGCACATCCGCAGCGCGACGGTCCAGCGATCCCGGGTGAGGGGTCCCAACGGCTCGCCAAATGGTCCCTGGCACCTCCCCCATCACCGGCAGGGCCCAGCGATCTTGTGCAGGGTCCCAGCAGCTCGCCAAATGGTTTCTGACACATCACCAGCACGCACATGCTGAGGCACCAGCAACCACGCCGCTGGGTCCCAGCGGCTCGCCAAATGGTCCCTTGACCGTCCCTCAGAAGGTGGGGCGCAGTGACCCCAGGGTGTCCCAGAGTTCGCCAAATGATCCCTGGCACACACCCGCACACGCACCGGGCCCAGCGACCCTGTGGGGGACCCAGAGGTCGCCAAATGGTCCCTGGCACATCCCCAGAGGCTCGCATGGGGCCCCAGCGACCCCGGAAAGGGGTTCCAGCGGCCGCCAAATGGTTCCTAGTACCTGCCCAGCGCACGCACTGGTCCTAGCGATCCACGGGGTCCAAGTGGTTAGTCAAATGGTGCCTGGCCTCCTCGGCGCACGACAGGGCCCAGCAACCGCTGGGATCCCAGCCTCCCGCAAATAGTCCCTGGCACATCCCCAGTGCACGAGACGAGCCCCAGCGACTTCGCTGGTTCCCAGCAGCTTGACAAATGGTCCTGGCCACCCCCAGCACGCACGACGGGGCCCAGCGACCTGCCACCCCACATGGGGTTCCCAGCGGCTCGCAAATGGTCCCTGGCACCTCCCCAGCACGCGACGGGGGCCCCAGCTACCAGGGCGAGAACCAGGGCTCCCCCAAAAGGTCCTGGCTCATTCCCCAGCACACGACGGGGCTGGAGACCCAACGCCAGGTCCCAGTGGTCTCAAATGGTCCCTGGCACATACCCAGCACGCAGACAGGGCCCAGCGACCCCGAGTGGGGACCCAGAGGCCGCGCAAATGGTCCCCTGGCACATCCCCACCGCGCACACGGGCCCCAGCAACTTCGCACGGGGTCCGAAGCTGTCAGAATGATCCCTGGCACATCCCCAGCGCCCAGGCCACAAAACATCGCTTAGGGGTCCCAGCAGCTTGTTAAATGGTCCCTGGCCCCTCCTAGTGCACATCGGGCCCAGCGATTCTGCAGGGGTCCCAACGGGCTCTTCAAATATGCCCTGCACATCCCCAGCCGAAGGTCCCTACTTTCGCCAGGAGTCCCAATGTGGCTCGCCAAATGGTCCCTGTACACTCTCAGCACAGCACTGGTCCCAGCGACCCAGCGAACGGGGTCCCAGTGGCTCGCCAAATGGTGCCTGGCTCACCCCCAGGACAGTGCCCAGCAATCCGCTGGGTCCCATCATCACCGCAATGGTCCGGCACCTCCTCAGTGCATGCATAACCAGCGACTTTTGCGCGGGTCCCAGCAGCCAGCCGGAATGGTCCCTGGCTCATCCTTTCAGCGCTGGCACGGGTCCCAGCGACCACGCGAGGGGTCCCAGCGGCCCGCCAAATGGTCCCTGGCACCTCCCATCACACGCAGCTAGGCCCAGTGACCACGCCGTCCCAGCAGCTCGCCAAATGGTGCGCCTGGCACATCCCAAGCACCAGATGCTGGGGCCCAGCAACCACGCTGGGTCCCAGGAGTCTGCCCAATGTCCCTGGACCGTCCTAAGCACACGCACAGGGCCCAGTGACCTCAAGTGTCCCCGAGGCTCGCCAATGGTCCCTGGCACACACCCGCACACGCACAGGGCCCAGCGACCCCGGTGGGTCCCAGAGGCCGCCAAATGGTCCCTGGCATCCCCAGAGCGCCGCACGGGCCCAGCGACCCCGAAAGGGGTTCCAGTAGCTCGTGAAATGGTTCCTAGTACCTGCCCAGCGCACTGCATGGTCCCAGCGATCCCGCCGCAGGGTCCAAGTGGCTAGTCAAATGGTGCCTGGCACCTCCTCGGCGCACGCACAGGGCCCAGCAACCTGCTGGGATCCCAGCGGCCTCGCAAATAGTCCCTGGCACATCCCCAGTGCACGCGACGAGCCCCAGCGACTTCGCTGGTTCCCAGCAGCTTGCCAAATGGACCCTGGCCACCCTCAGCGCACGCACGGGCCCAGCGACCCCGCGACTCCCATTATGGGGTTCCAGCGGCCTGCCAAATGGTCCCTGGCACCTCCCCAGCACGCACGACGGGCCCCAGCTACCAGGCGAGAGTCCCAGGGCCCTCCAAAAGGTCCCTGGCTCATTCCCAGCACACGACGGGGCCCGGAGACCCAACGCTGGGGTCCCAGTGGCTCGCCAAATGGTCCCTGGCACATACCCAGCATCGTGCACAGGGCCCAGCGACCCCGAGTGGGGACCCAGAGGCTCGCAAATGGTCCCTGGCACATCCCCACAAGACGGGCCCCAGAGATTAAAGGGGGTCCCAGCGGCTCGCCAAATGGTTCCTGGTACCTGCCCAGCGCACGCACTGGTCCCAGCGATCCCCAAGGGGTCCAAGTGGCTAGTCAAATGGTGCCTGGCCTCCCCCAGCACGACGACAGGGCCCAGTGACCCCGAGCAAGGGGTCCCTGCGGCTCGCCAAATGATCCCTGGCACCCCACCACCGCCCCAGACCACCCGGCCCCAGAGACCCCTAGCACACGGCCAGGGTCCGAGACGCTCGGCCAAATGGAGACCCCGGTAGGTCGTCCATTGGTACCCTAGCACCACCCTGCAAAACAACTAGAGAGCCCAGAGACCCAAAACGCTTTTTTCTGGGATACTGCCGCGCCTTGCAAAGGACCATATGGACAGCTGGAAATACAAAATCAAAAATGCATGGCTGAAATCGTGGTGTGCACAGGAAGGTTTCACCTTTCTTGAACATTGAGCACTTTACAACAAGGACTATCTATACAGGGACGGACTGCACTTTAAACAGAAAGGAACCAATCTACTGGAGAAAGGATCCTTCAGGCAGTCCAGATGCATTTAAACTAGAAAGGAAGGGGGGAGAAACAAAAAAAAACAGAAGGGAGACCACATCAAAACAAGGGCAAATAACCAGGTAAGACCATCATTAAATGTATTTATCTTAATGCTAGAAGTCTCAGAACAAATGTTAGAACTTGAAGCTACTGCACTAACAAAGTAACGCTTTATGTGATAGGTGTTACAGAAACTTGGTTGTCTGAGAGTGATGGAGACGAATATAATATTAGTGGGCACACACTATATAGGAAAGACAGGCAGGACAGAAGAGGTGAGGGGTAGCACTATACATAAGAAATAGTCTTGAAGCCCAGGTGTTAAATCAGGACAAAGAAAACAATGCAGAATCAATATGGGTCAGAATAATGGACGCAAATTCAAAGGGCATAATAATAGGAGCATGCTTTATAGACCGCCAAATTCAGACGCTGAACAAAATAATCTGTTGTACAATGACATTCAAATGCGTGTAGAAAGGAGAATACTAATGGGGGATTTCAACTTCCCCTGTATAAAATGGGAAAAACCCGATGGGGGGGGGCACGACAGACGAAAATTGAAATGGTGGAAATGACAAATGACTGCTTCCTAATCCAATTTGTCAAGGCACCCGACTAGAGGGAGGCATGCCTTGACTTAGTCTTTCAAATAATGAAGACAGAATAACTAAAACAGAGGTCAGAGACCATTGGCAAACTCAGACCACAACATGAATCTCATTTTGAAATATTTTTTTGGAAACCCCCCAAAGTAATGAATAAAGCTAAGGTTTACAATTTTAGAAAAGCAAACTACGAAGGTATGAAACAGAGACTAATAGAAGTAGATTGGAGTAAAATAGAGAAAAAACATCCACAGAAAAAGGATGGATGTTTTTAAAAAATGTAGAACTAGAGGCACAAAAACAATTACATCCCAAAAGTAGACAAATCTAAATCTAAAACAAAATGGCCAAAATGGTTTAATAGATCAATTAAAAAATATTCAGCGAAAAAGGCACTTTTACAGAGCGTTTAAAAGGGACCAAAACAAAGCACACAGAAAGAGTACTTGGAACTGCAAACACAAGTCAAAAAGGAAGTTAGAAAGGCCAAGAGAGAGATAGAAATCAATATTGCTAAAAGGGGCTAAACCAATTCAAAATGTTTTCCAATATTACAACAGCAAGAGAACATTCAAAGAGGAGGTTAAATGTCTAAAAAGACACAAAATGGCAAAATCATAGATGAAGAAAAAAAAATAGCAAATATATTAAATGATTACTTTTCACAGGTTTTTACAAAGGAGGACACAGACAACATGCCCCACATGTCGACCTGTTCCTATCAATTTTAAATAACTTTAGCATAACAGAGGCAGAAGTGTTAAAGGGCCTAGGAGCTCTTAAAATAAACAAATCCTGGGCCAGATGAGATCCTCCCAATAGTACTCAAAGAAATTATAGAAGTTATTTACAAACCGTTAACCAAGATCATGCAACAGTCTCTTGACACAGGGGTTGTACCGACAGACTGGAAAATAGCAAACGTAATACCGATCCACAAAAAGGGAGACAAAAAACCGAACCAGGTAACTACAGACCAGTAAGCCTGACTTCCCATTATATGTAAACTTATGGAAACTATAATAAGATCAAAATGGAAAATTACCTATATGGTAACAATATCCTGGGAGACAGCCAGCATGGTTTTGGAAAGGAGATCGTGTCTAACTAACCTACTTGACTTTTTTGAGGATGCAACATTGAAAATGGATAACTGCAAAGCATACGACATGGTCTATTTAGATATCCAGAAAGCTTTTTGACAAAGTCCGCATAAAAGATTAATTCTCAAACTGAACGCAGTAGGGATTCAAGGAAATGCATGCACATGGATTGAGGAATTAGTTAACAGGTAGAAAACAGAAAGTACTGATTAGAGGGAGAAACCTCAAATGGGTGAGGTAACAATTAAGAGTACCACAGGGATCAGTATTAGGTCCTCTGTATTCCTAATCTACATTAATGATTTAGATTCTGGTATAGTAAACAAAACTCGTTAAATTTGCAGACAACACAAAACAGGAGGGAGTGGCAAACACTGTTGAAGCAGCAAAGGTCATTCAAAATGAGAATCTAGACAGCATTCAAATGGGCAGACACATGGCAAAATGAAATTTAATAGAGAAAAGAAGTGTAAAGTATTGCATCGCGGGCAATAAAATGTGCATTATAAATATCATATGGGAGATAGTGAAATTGAAGAAGGAACTATATAGAAAAAAAGACCTAGGAGTTTATGTTGACTCAGAAATGACTTCATCTGAACAATGTGGGGGCTATATAAAGGCTAACAAAGATGCTCGGATATATTGTGAGAAGTGTTGAATTTAAATCAAGGGAAGTAATGTTAAAACTCTACAATGCATTAGTAAGACCTCATCCCTAGAATATTGTGTTCAGTTCTGGTCACCTCGTTAAAAGGATATTGCTGCTCTAGAAAGAGTGCAAAGAAGAGCAACCAGAATTATCCCAGGTTTAAAAGGCATAATCGGAGTGCAGACAGGCTAAAAAGAATGAATCTATTCAGTCTTGAACAAAGAAGAATCTGTGGCAATCTGATTCAAACATTCAAAATCCTAAAAGGTATAGACAATGTCAACCGGGGGGACTTTTTGACTTGAAAAAAAAAAAAAAGACCAGGGGTCATAAATGGAGATTAGATAAAGGGGCATTCAGAACAGAAAATAGGAGGCACTTTTTTTACACAGAGAATTGTGAGGGTCTGGAACCAACTCCCCAGTAATGTTGTTGAAGTTGACACCTGGGATCCTTCAAAGCTGATTGATGAGATTCTGGGATCAATAAATACCTAACAACCAAACGAAACAAAGATGGGCTGAATGGCCTCCTCTCGTTGTAAACTTTCTTTATGTTCTTATGTTCTTATGTTCTTAACGCGGGGTCCCAGTGGCTCGTAAAATGGTCTGGCCTGTCCCAAGCATACCTTACGCTTGACCAAAGCGGGGTTCCAGCGGCTGCCAAATGGTTCCCTGCAGCTCCCCCAGCACGCGACGGCCCACAGCGACTTAGGTACAGGGTCCCAGCCCGGCACACCAAACAGTCCCTGGCCCCCCCCAGCACAGCGCCACAGGCTCCAGCGACCAGGCGTGCAGGGTCCAAGCATTTCGCCAAAATGGTCCCTGGCACCTCCCAGTGTGCGACGGGGCCCACCAACCCACTTGGTGTCGGGAGTCATTAAATGGTCCCTGGCACATCCCCAGGAAGCGCACAGGCTGGCGACTTCAAGGGGTCCCAACGGCTCTAAATCATCCCTGGCACATCCCCCCAGCGTGACGCGTTCAAGGGAGGTCCCAGGCGACAAATCATCCCTGGCACATCCCCAGCATGGGTCCAGGCGACACACGGGGTCCCAGCGACCGCCAAATGATCCCTGGCACATCCCAGCACGCACACGGGCCCCAGCGACATCCGCGTGGTGTCCAAGCGACTACAAATGGTCCTGGCACCTCACCAAGCGCCAAGCGGGTCCCAGCTACCCGTGTGGAGTCCAGTGAGCTTGCCAAAAGGTCCTGATACCTCCCAAGCGTGTGCACGCCCCCCCAGCGACCCCGTGCGGGTCCCAGCGTCACAACAAATGGTAACTGGCACCTCTCCAGCACGCCGCGCCGAACCCCAGCGACTTTGATAGTGGTCCCAGAGGCACGCAAATGGTCTCGGCACATCCCCAGCGCGCATGGGGACAGGCGACTTCTGCGGGTCCCAGCTGCTCGCCAAATGATCCCTGGCACATCCCCAGCACACACCACGGGCCCCAGAGACCCCAGGCGTGGTCCGGAAAGGCTCGCCAAATGGTCCCTGGCACCTCACCAGCGTGTGCACGCCCCCAGCGACCCCATGGAGAGTCCCAGCGGCTTGCCAAATGGTCCCTGGCACCTCACCAAAGCGTGTCGCGCGCAGGCCCGTGCGGGTCCCAGCGTCACAACAAATGGTAACTGGCACCTCCCCAGCAGCGCCGCAACCCCAGCGACTTTATGCGGCCCTCAAAACAGCTTGCTGAACTGTCCCTGGCACCTCCCCAGCACATGGGTGCCAGAGACCTCAAGGTCCGATTTGCTGGCCAGATGGTGCCTGGCACCTCTCCAGCACGTGCCACGGGCACCAAGCGACTTCGGTGTCCCAGCCGGCTTCCCAGCTGCCCCAAATGGTCCCTGGCCCATCCCCAGCTTCTGCACGGGGACCAGAGACATCGCGTAGTGGTCCCAGCGAGCTTGCGAAATGGTCCCCGGAACATCCCCAGAATACTTATGGGTCAGTAGCGACATGTGTGTCCGGGAGCCTCGCCAAATGATCCCTGGCACATCCCCAGCACGCCACGGGCACCAGCGACCCGCGTGGTGTCGATTGGCTTGCCAGATGGTCCTGGCACCTCCCAAGAACATGGGCCCCAGCGACATCGTGTGGTCCCAGGGGGTCGCCAAATGATCCCTGGCACCTCCCAGCACGCACATCGGCCCAGAGACCCCATGGGGTCCGGTTGCTCACCAAATGGTCCCTGGAACCTCAACAGCACGTGCCTGAGCACTGGTACCACTTCGTCAAAGTCCCAGCTTCCCAAAATGGTCCCTGGCCCTCCCCGGTCTTGCCCGCAGATCAAGAGACCCTCTTGAGGGTCCCAGCGGCTCGCCAAATGGTACCTGGAACCTCCCAGCATGCACATAGGCCCCCAGGCCCTGGCGGTGTCCCAGCTGCTTGCCAAATGTCTCCCCCCAGTGCACCGCCCAGGGCTCGCCAAATGGTCCCTATGTCTCCCAGCGACCCAGCTTCTCAGCGGGATCCCAGCGGCTCGTCAAATGGTCCCTGGCAGGTCCCCAGCATGCCTTCGGGCCCCAGAGACCGATAAGTCCCAGCGGCTTCCCAAATACATGTCCATGGCTTGCCCCAGCGGCCCGTCGGGTCCCCGGCGGCAAATGATCACAGCCCTGCAGTGCACGCACGAACTGCGACTTTATGCGGGGTCAAGAGCTCAGATCCCTTGAGACCCATGGGCCGCGGGGCTGGCGACTACGGGGTCCCAACAGCTCGCAGGAAATGGTCCTGGCTTCCCAGCACACGCACGGGCCCCAGCAAGCAGGCATAGGTCCTTTGGGTGCGTAAATGGTCCCAGGCACATCCCCAGCGCTTTTACGGATCGGCCCCAGCGACCTTCATGTCTCAATATCGAGGACCTCGGCTGGCAAATGGTCCTGGTACATCCCCAGTGCGCAAGCACTTTGGACCAGCGACCCCAGCGCGGGGTCCCAGAGGTTTGCCAAATGGTGCTGGCCATCCCCGGGGCGGCAAGGACCCCAGCGACTTCCAGCTGGTCCCTGAAACCTCCCAAATGGTCAGGGCATCCCCATCACCACAGCAGGCGCCAGTCTGGCATCCCCAGCGGGTCGATTAGCTGGCCAGATGGTCCCTGGCACCTCCCCTGAACACGATGGGCTCCCAGGGCGACACCGCATGGGGTCCCAGCTGCGCAAGCAAACTGGTCCCTGGCACCTCCCCAGCACATACAGGGCCCATCGACCCTAAGGCGGGATCCCAGCGCTCACCAAATGGTCCCTGGAACCTTCCCAGTGCACGACAGGCCTGTGCTACCAGGCTGGAGTCACAGCTGCTTCTCTAAAGGTCCTTGCACCGCCCAGCTTTTTGCCTATCGAGCAGCGACAACAAGCAATCCCAGTGCTCGCCAAACAGGCAATGCAACTTCGGGAAATCCAAAGTACTGAGTAACCCCAGCAACTTAGCTGGGTCCTGAAGCGCTCGCTAAATGGTCCCTGGCGCCTTTCCCAGGCACGGCACAACGTAGCAACAGTAACTGGAACGCTACCGATGAGCTCGTCAAATGGTCCCTGGCGAGTCCCAAAGCGAAAGCGCTTCGGGCTAGCGAACCGGCGCTGGGTCTAGCGACTTCATAAATGACATGGCTCCGCCCAGCTTGCGCAGCGCCGCAGACCCAGCCGACCCGTCGCGAGTCCCAGCGACAAATGATCCCACAGCACCTACCCGAATTACGCAGCACAGGGCACTGCGACTTTGTCACGGGGTCCAGAACTCCATAATTGATCCCTTGCACCTCCCAATGCGCCCACTGCCCCGGGGCCCAGCGACCAGCGGGGTGCTGGCTTCATAGAATGGTCCCTGGCACTTCCCAGCGCTTTGCAGACCCCAGCCCAACGGGCATGGAGTCCCCTTTGGGTGCGTGCATGGTCCCAGGCACATCCCACAGCACCACGGGGCCCAACAGCCTTGCAGGACCCAGCGGCTGTGATCCCTGGCACATCCCAGCCTTGAGCCACAAAACATCGCGTGGAGTCCCAGCAACTCGCCAAATGGTTCCTGGCCCTCCGCCCAAGCGCACACCGAGTGCTGACACCCACGTCGCGGGTTCCCAGTAAACTGCCAAAGAGTCCCTGGCACCTCCCCTCAGCGTGCTGGGGCAGCGACCGTGCAAGAACTAAGCCTTTCGACAAATGGTCCCTAGCCCTCCCACAGCGTGCTCACTGGGCCAATGACTCTGCACCAGGGTTGAAGGCTCGCAAATGGTCCCTGGCACCTCCACAATCACAGCACTGGACCCAGCCACCTCACTTTCAGGGTCCAGCGGCTCACCAAATGGTCCCTGGCGCCTTCCCAGTGTGCGCGGGCTCAGGGACCCGCCGGGGTCCCAGCTGCTCATCAAATGGTCCCTGGCACCTCACCAGCAGTCGCACACGGGCCCCAGCGACCCATGCGGGGGTACCAGCAGCTCGCCAAATGGTCCCTGGCTCCTACCCAGCGTGAGTACAGGGCCAAGCAACCATTCAGCGTGGTCCCAGCGGTCACAAATGGTCCCTGGCCCACCCCAGCACGCACACGGTGCCCAGCCACCCAGCGCCAGTGTCCCAGCTGGCTTTTCAAATGGTCCCTGGCCCGTCCCCAGCGCGTACCGCGGGGCCCAGCGATTTCGAGGCGAGGGGTACCATGACTCGCCCAGTGGTCCAAGGCAACTCCCAGGCGCGCGCCGCGGGGCCCAGCGACAGCGGTGTCCCATGACTTCGCCAACTGGTCCTGGCTCTACCAGCACTTTCGCACAGGGCCCAGTGACCCACGTGGGGTCACAGCATCTCATAAATGTTCCCTGGCCCTCCCAGCGCTCGCACAGGGCCCAGCAAACCATACCCAGGGGTCCCTGCAACTCTCAAATGGTCCCTGGCCTCTCTCCCCAGCGCCGCAAGACTGGCACAATAATCCACCGCGGGGTCCCAGCGGCTCACCAAAATGATCCCTGGCTCACTCTCAGTGCTGGGGCCCAGTGACCCCGTGCGGGGATTCAGCACCAAAGAGTCCCTATCACCTCCCCAGTGTAAGCATGGGTCCCAGCGACCCGTCTGAGGTCCCAGCCGGATCGCCAAAATGGCCCTTGGTATCTCCCAGTGCAAGCACTGGTCTCAGCGACCCCACAGGTCCCAGCGGCTCTCCGTGTTCCCTGGCTCTACCAAAAAGCGCACTGGGCCCAGAAACCCTTGTATGGTCCCAGTATTAGCTCGCAAATGGTCCCTAGCACATCCCCAGCTCTTGTGCCGCATTGCTTGACAGGCTGGGGCCCAGAGACTCATAAATGGTCTCCTGGCATATCCCCAGCGGCCTTGCAGGCCCCAAGCAAAATTACCGCAGGGTTCTCAGCGGTTCTCGGAATGGTCCCTGGCACCTTCCCAGTCACGCACAGGCCCCAGCTACCAGGCGTGGAGTCCCAGCAGGGGTCCCAGGCGCCTTCCCATCAAACTGCGTTTCTGGCACCTCCCAGTGCACAAATGGTCCCTAGGTCCCCAGCTTTCGGGCCCCCCGCCGAGTCACCAGCGGCTTCAAAATGGTCCATAGCTCACTCCCAGGCGCCGCAGACCCAGCGACCCGTCGCGGGGTCCCAGCGGCAAATGACCCTGGTCCCAGTGCACGCACAGGGTACCATGACTTTGTGCAGGGTCAAGAGCTCCGAATTGATCCCAGCACCTCCCAGCGGCTCAGCAATGGTGTCCCAGCCTTCATAGAATGGTCCCTGGCACATCCCCAGCGGTTAGCGACGGAGCCCAGTGGTCATTAAATGGCCCCTGGGTCCCAGCACACACAGACTGCAAGGCATGGAGTCCCATTGCACCTCCCCAAATGGTCCTGGCACATCCCCACACCGCACACAGGCCCCAGCAACCGCAGGGTCCAAGCGGCTTCGCAAATTATCCCTGGCACATCCCAGCACACGCCCAGGGCAGGGGCCCAGCGCCCAGGTTCCCAGCAGCTCGCAAATGGTCCCTGGCACATCCTGCGCCTGGGGCCAGCGACCTCCGCATGGATCCCAGCTCAGCAAATGGTCCTTTCAGTCCCATCATCGAATGGCCCCAACTCATAAATTGTACCTGGCCTCAGTGTGCAAGCACTGGGCCAACAGTCCCATTGGGCTCTGGCCCGGCCTATAAAATGGTCCCTGGCACATCCAAGCGGCAGCGCTGCATTGGCCCCCACTACCCGCACGGGGTCCCAGCGGCTCGCAAATTATCCCCTGGCACATCCCCAGCATGCACCACGGACAGAGGGACTTCGCCGCGAGGGTTCCCCAGAGGCTCTCCAAATGTTCCCTGGCGTCCCCAGCGAGCGCCCTGGGCCCAGCGACCGTACCGGGGTTCCCAGAGCTGTAAATGGTCCCTAACACCCAGCATCCGCACTAGACTGACCCCCAGCAACTTGAAATTCAACCTGGCCCCCCTTGTCACATACCCAGGCCCAGCGACTATTGAGCTGCACCCAGGGGCTGTAAACTATCCCCGCGGCTCCCCAATCCAGCGTACGCGGACCCCAGCGACCCGCCAAGGGTCCCAACTGTTCAACAACTGGTTCCTGGCACACAAGCATGCCTTTGGCTCCAGGGACCCACGTGCGGGTTCCCAGCAGCTCAAAAAATAGTCCTAGCCACATCCCAGTGCCGCGCCCACGGACCACAGTGACCCTGTGCAGGTTCCCAGCGGCTCGCCAAATGTTACCTGGCTCCTCCCAGCATGCGCACAGGGCCCAGAAACCGCAGCGTGGGGTCCCAGCGGCTCGCAAATGGTCCCTTGTCCCATCCCAGCAGCACGGGGCCCAGTGACACCGCCGCGGGGTCCCAGGGGTCTTCAAATGGTCCCTGGCACATCCCAGCCTTACGGACCCCAGCGACCCGGCAGACAGGGTCCCAGCTGCCACCAAATTGTTCCTGGCTCATCCCCCCACACGCACGGTACCCAGCGACCCATAAAGTCCCAGCTTCTCAAAAATAGTCCCTGGCACCCCCTCCCAGTGCACGCCACGGGACCCAGTCCCGTCGCGGGGTCCCCAGTGGCTCACCCGGATGGTACCTGGCTCCTCCCCCGTGCAAGACAGGACCCAGAAACCCCGTGGGGTCACAGTGTCACAATGGTCCCTGGCTTCCCCAAGTGCTTGCAGGGGCCCAGGACCCAGGCGTGGAGTCCCAGCGGCTCGCCAAATGGTCCTGGCGCCTTCCCAGGGCGCACGGGGCTGCCCCACTCTCTTTTTGCGGGATCCCAGCGGCTCGTCAAATGGTCCCTGGATCCTACCCCAGCGTGCTCGGGCCCCAGCAAACCCGGCTGGGTCCCATCAGCTCTCAAATGGTTCATGGCTCCTCCCCAGCGTTGGCCGCGGGACCCAAGCCCCGTAAAGGGGTCCCAGCAACTTGCAAAAAACCCCTTGCACCTCCCAGTGCAATCACAGGGCACCGTGCAATCACTGTGCAGGGTCAAGAGGCTCCATAAACCGTCCCTGGCCCTCCCAATGTGCCCACAGGCCCCACTTGCCTTGGTCCCAACAGCTTACCAAAATGGTCCCTGGCACATCCCCCCCAGCGTGGGGACCCCACTATTTACGGGGTCCCAGTCCCCAAATGGCCTAGCACCTCCAGCACCACGGGACATCCCCAATGCTTGGTCTCAGTGGGTCAGCAAATGGTCCCTGGCACCTATCAGCGTTGGCACTCAGGGCTCTCCTTCTGTAAGGGGTCCCATGGCTAAAATTGTCCCTGGCATCCCCAGTGCGCACAGACCCCAGCGACTTCGGATGGGGTCAAGATATCACCGGGTATGGTCCCTGGCACCTCCCCTGATGTGCGCCGCGAGGACCCAGTGATGCCAAGCTTGGTCCCAATGCTTAAATGGTCCCTGGCTCATCACCAGGGCATGGGACCCAGCGACCCCATGGGGTCCCAGCGGCTTCGCCAAATGGTCCCATGGCACCTCCCAGCATGCCCACAGGGCCCCATTGTTAATTGAGGGTCTGGCCAGCTGCTCACCAACGGTCCTCTGGCACCTCCCCAGCGCCACAGGGCTCCAGCTACCCCGTAGCGGGGTCCCAATGGCTTCGCCAAATGGTCCCTGGCATCTCCCCAACCTTACAAGCTGACAGGCCCCATCGACCCGGACGGGCCCAACAAAGCACCGAATGATTCCCAGGCACCCATCCAGCACTCACGGGGCCCAGTGACTTTGCAAAGGTCCCAGTGACTCGCCAAATGGTCTTCTGCTTATCCCAGGCTGGCCTTACGGACCCCAGCGACTTTGGACGAGGGTCCAAACGGCTTCGCTAGATGGTCCTGGCACCTCCCAGTGTGAGCACGGGGCCCATTGCCCATGGTCCCCAGTGGCACACCAAATGGTAACTGGCTGCCAGCATATTTTGAGCCCAGCAACCCCGTCGCAGTCCCAGCAGCTTGGCAAATGGTCCCAGGCACCTATCCAGCTCTACCCACAGGGCCCAGCTACCACGCTGGGATTCCCAGCAACTCACAAATGGTCTGGCTCATCCCCAGGGCAGTGGGTACGGGAACCAAGCGACTCAATGCTAGGGGCTCCCAGCAGGCTCGCCAAATGACCCAGGCTCCTACCAGGGTCACACGGGCCCTACTTGGTCCATGGCACCTCCCTAGCATGACCAGGGCCCAGTGACCCCGCTGCAGGGTCACCAAAATGGTATCTGGCTCCTCCCAGTGTGCACAGGGCTCACCCGCGCGGGGGTCCCAGCGGCTCGCAAGTGGCCTGGCATCTGCCCAGTGCAAGCACCGGGGCCCCACAGGCGCCCTGCGTGTGGTCCCAGCAGCTCGCCAAATGGTCCCTGGAACCTCCCCAGCGTGTGCAGGGGGCCCAGCTACTACAGCAGGTCCCAGTGACCACCAAATGGTCACTGGCATCCCCAGAGCTTCCGACGACCCCATCGGAGAGCCGAGGTCCCAACAGCTCAGTGGTCCCTGGCACCTCCCCAGGACAAAACCTTACGGGCCCCATTGACCACGTCTTGGGTCCCAGTGGCTTGTTAAATTCCCCTGGCACGTATCCCAAGATGAGCCCGGGACCCATCCCCCCGCACAGGGGTCCCAACGGCTCGCCCAAATGGTCCATGGCACCTCCCAGCACGTGCACAGGCACCAGCAACTAATGCGCCTGGTCCCAGCCTATCACCAATGGTGCCCTGGCTCCTCCCCTTCGCACTGGGCCCAGGACCCAGCGATCAACAGCACGCCAAAGGTCCCAGGGGCTCGACAAATGGTCCCTGGCACATCCCCAGCACGGGCCCAGCAACCCGCACTTGCGGGATCCCAGCAGCTGTAAATGGTCCCTGGCACATCCCAGTGTGCACAATGGCCCAATGACCCCGCCGAGGTTCCCAGCGGCTCATGAAAATTGTCCCTGGTCATCCCAAGTGTCAAGCACAGGGCCCAGCAACCCCGTGCTGGGGTCTCAGCGGCTCGCCAAATGGTCCCCTGGAACTACCCAAGCAGCGCACGGGCCCAGCAACCACGCCTCAGGTCCCAGCAGCTCATAATGGTCCTGGCACATCCCCAGCAGGAGCCAGGCCACCAACTTTCCGAGGTCCCAGCGGCTCACCGAAATGGTCTCTGGCACATCCCCAAGATGCCACCGGGCCCCAGATTTCCACGCGGGGTCCCAGCAACTCACCAAATGGTACCTGGTTCTCCCCCAGAGCGTGCACTGGCCCCCATCGACTTCACGATGCAGGGTCCCAACAGCTCCAAATGGTCCCTGGCACCCTCCCCAGCACGGGCACATGGATTCGCGACCCGCGGGGTCCCAGCGTCTCACCAAATGGTTCCCTGACTCATCCCCAGCACACGTGGGCCCAGCGACCCGCTTGGGTCCCAACGTACTAAAAGATCCCAGAGGCTCGCCGAATGGTCCCTGGCACCTCCCAGTGCGCACAAGGGCACAGGCCGGGTTCCCAGCAGCTTCGCAAATGGTCCCTGCACCTTACCAGCGGCCAGGCCCCAAATGGGGTTCCCAGCGGCTTCATAAAATGGTCCCCAGTGCCAGTGCAAACACAAATTTTTCAGCGATTTCTCGTGGGGTCCCAGCAGCTCACCAAATGGTCCTGGCACCTCCCCAGCACGCGCACTCGGACCCCGGACTTCGCACAGGGTCCCAACAGCTGGCCGAATGTTCCCTGGAACCTCCCCAGCGGGCACATGGACCCCAGCGACTTTGCGAGGGGTCCCAACGTCTCGCCGTGGTTCCTGGCTCATCCCCAGCAGGCGCGCGGGGCCCGAAGTGACAGCGATGGAACCCAGCATTTTCAGCCAAATGGTCCCTGGCTCATCCCAAGCTGGCAGACACGGGGACCCATGGACACCGTCTTGAGGGTTCCAGTGGCTGGCGAATGGTCTTGGCACATCCACAGCAGCGCATGGGGCCCCAGCGACCCCCGCGGGTTCCCAGCAACTTCGCCAAATTGTCCCTGGCTCATCCCAGTGTCGCGCACATGGCCCTGCAACCATGAGTCCCAGGGTCCCAAAAGGTCTCACCCAATGGTCCCTGGCTCCCCCCAGTGGGCGACTAGGGTCCCCCAAACCCGTCGCGTACTGGGCCCAGTGGCTCAGCTGTCAAATGTTCCCTGGAACCTCCCCAGCACAAGCATGGCCCCAGCGACCCCAGCGCCGGGGTCCCAGCAGCTTCGGCAAATGGTTCCAGGCACCTATCCAGCGCGTCACAGGGCCCAGCTACCACGCCAGTGCCGGTCCCAGTGGTACCTGACATGGTCCCAGGCACATCCCAGAGTGCGCCCAGGCCCCCCACGACCTCAGGCTAACGGGTCAGGGTCCAGAGGTTCGCCAAATGGTCCCCAGCACATACCCCGTGCTTCGTCACGGGCCCAACGAACCCATGAGGGGTGCCAGAGGCTAGCCAAATTGTCCCTGGCACCTCTAGCCGCGTGCATGGGGCCCAGCGACCCCGGCGGGTCCCAGCGACTCAAATGGTTCCTGGCACCTCCCAGCGCGTGCGTGCCCCAGCGATCTCATGCAGGTTCCCAGAGGCTCGCCAAATGGTCCCTGGCACATCCCAGCACGTGCACGGGCCCCAGCGACTTGTGCCGGTCCCAGCATCTCGCCAAATGGACCCTGGCACATCCCCAGCGCCTGCATGTGGCCCAGCGACCCGTGCAGGGTCCCAGCGACTCGCCAAATGGTCCCTGGCACCTCCCCAGCAGGCACATGGGGCCCAGCGACCAGTGGGGACCCAGCATTTCGCCAAATGGTCCTTGGTACCTCCAACACACGCACTGGGCCCAGTGACCTCAGCGGGTTCCCAGAGTTTCGTAAATGGTCCCTGGCACATCCCCAGTGCGAGCCACGGGCCCCAGCGACTCAGCGAGGTTCCCAGCGGCTCGCCAAATGGTACCTGACACCTCTCAGGCACGAGCGCTGGACCAGCGACCTCACGCAGTGACCCAGAGCTCGCCATATGGTCCCTGGACATCCACAGAGCGTGCACATGCCCCAGCGATCTGCAGGTTCCCAGAGGCACAAATGGTCCCTGGCACATCCCAGCACGGGGGCCCCAGCGACTTTGTGCTGGGTCCCAGCGTCTCGCCAAATGGACCTGGCACATCCCAAGCGCCTGCATAATATTTAGCGACCCCGCAGGGTCCCAGCGTTTCGCCAAATGGTCCCTGGCACCTCCCCCAGCGGGCACTGGGGCCCAGCGACCCTAGTGGGGACCCAGCGGCTAAACCAAATGGTCCTGGTACCTCCCAAGCACCGCACTGGGCCCAGTGACCTCGCGCGGAGGTTCCCAGAGTTTTGTAAATAGTCCTTGCACATCCCCAGTGCAAACACGGGCCCCAGCCACTCAGCGAAGGGTTCTTGGCGGCTAAGCCAAATGGTACCTGACACCTCTCAGGTGCGAGCATGAGGCCCAGCGACCTCAATGCGCAGTGACCCAGAGGCTCGCCATATGGTCCCTGGGACATCCACAGCGTGGACGGGCCCCAGCGACTTCAAGAGGGTCCCAGCGGCTTGTGAAATGGTTTCACCCCTCCCCAGATCACACGTGCCCCAGCGACCTTCAGCGCGCAGGGTCCCAGTGGCTCACCAAAGGTCCCTGGCACCTACCCAGCGCCGATGTATGCAGCGACTTCGAGCGGGGTCCCAGCAGCCAGAAATGGTACCTGCCCCCTCCCAGATCACACGTGCCCCAGCGACCTCGCGCATGGTCCCAGAGTTCAGCCAAACTGTCCCTGGCACCCAACGCCGCACTGGGCCCCAGTGACCAAATGGGTCCCAGCAGCTCGCCAAATGGTCCCTGGCACATCCCAAGCGCCACACAGGCCCCAGCGATTTCTAAGCGGGTCCCAGCGGATCACCAAATGGTACGTGACTCCTCCTCAGCCAAGCACAGGGCTCTGCGACCCGGCATGAGGTCCAAGCGGCTGTAAATTGTCCCTGGATCGACCCAGGGCACACACAGGGCCCAGCAACCACGCCAGGGGGTCCCAGCTGCCTCGCCAAATGGTCCCTGCAACCGCAAGATGGGGGTCCAGCGACCCATCGTCCCAGCAGCTCGCCAAATGGTCCTGGCACCACCCCAGCGGGTGCATGGGGCCCAGACCCCAGTGGGGACCCAGCGGCTCATAAAATGGTCCCTGGTACCTCCCAAGCACACGATTGGCCCAGTGAGCTCGCGCCCAGTGTCCCAGCGGCTCGCTAAATTGTCCCTGGCCCCTCCCCAGCGAGTGCACGGGGGCCCAGTGACCCCTTACGGGTTCCAGCGGCTGGCCTAATGGAACTGGCACCCCCCCATCAGCACATGGGGCCCGCCGACCCCCCCACCACGGGGTCCCAGCTGATTCTCAAATGTTCCTGGTACCTCCCAGCGCCGCAGCTCTGGGCCCAGTGACCTCGCGCGGGGTAACTCCCTGCGGCTCACCAAATGGTCCCTTGCACCTCCAAAGCGCGCATGGGCCCAGCGACCAGCGCCGCAGTCCCACCGGCTGTAAATGGTCCCTGGCACATCCCCAGGCAGCGGCGGACGGACCCAGTGATTTCTTGCGAGGGTCCCAACGCTCTAAAATGGTACCTGGCTCCTCCCAGTGTGGCTCAGGACCCTGCGACCAGCGGGGTCCTAAGCGGCTCACCAAATGGTCCCTGGCTCCTACCCAGCACTGACAGGGGCCCAGCAGTAACCACGCCGCTGGCTCCAAACAGCTCGCCAAATGGTCCCTTGCCCCTCCCCAGCGTGCAGGGGCCCCAGCGACCAGCTAGGTCCCAGAGGCTCGCCAAATGGTCCCTGGCATCCCCAGCACCCGCACCGCCCCAGCGACTTTCATGGGGTCCCAGCGCCAGTCGAATGGTCCCTGGCTCATCCCCGCGCATGCATCGGACCCAGCGACAACGCTGTCCCCAGCGGCTAGCGAATGGTCCCTGGCACATCAGCAGCGAGCTGACGGGGCCCAGTGACCCCCCCGCCAGTCCCAGTGGCTCGCCAAATGGTCCCCTTGCACCTCCCCAGCACGCGCACCCGTACCCAGCGACTTCATTAGGGTTCAGGCGGCTTCGCCAAATGGTCCTCCTGGCACCTCCCAGGCGCCATGGGGCCCAGCGACCCCGCGGGGATCCCAGCGGCTCACAAAATGGTCCCTGGCACCTCCCCAGTATGCACACCGGGCCCCAGCTACCAAGCGTAGATGCCAGCAGCTCCCAAAGGGTCGCTGGCACCTCCCAAGCACCAAGACACTGGACCCAGCGACTTCGCGCTTGGTCCCAGCGGCTCCCTAAATGGTCCCTGGCACCTCCCAGGGCGCACAAAGGGGCCCAGCAGCCCCATGAGGGGTCCCAGCGGATCGCCAAATGATCCCTGGCACCTCCCCAGCGTGCACACTGGCCCCAGAGACCCTGTCTTGGGACCCAGCAGTTTCTCAAATGGTCCCTGGCACCTCCCAGCGATCACACAGGCCCCGACCCTCTCGCAGGGTCCCTGAGGCTCACCTAATGGTCCTAACAAATCCCAAGCGCGCACGGGCCCTAGCGACTTTGTGCGAGTTCCCAGCGCCTCGCCAAATGATACCTGGCTCATCCCCAGCGCGGCACGGGACCCAGAGACAACGCACGGGGTCCCAGCGGCTAGCCAAATGGTCCCTGGCACATCCACAGCGCGCATGGGGCCCAGTGACCCAAGACGGGGCACCAGGGCTCGCCAAATGGTCCCTGGCACATCCCCAGCGTGCGCACTGGCCCCAGCGACCCACAAGGGGTCCCGGAGGCTCGTCGAATGCCCTGGCTCCTCCCCAGTTCTTGGGAGGCCCAGCGACCCAGCTCAGGGTCCCATGGGCTCGTGAATGGTCCTGGCTCCTCCCAAGCGCCGACCCACAGGGCCCAGTGGCCTGCATGGGGTCCCAGCGGCTTCGCCAAAATGATCCCTGGCACCTATCCAGCACGCACACGGGCCCCAGAGACCCCGCAGGTTCCAAGCGGCCTCGCCAAATGGTCCCTGGTACCTCCTCCTTGCGATTGACGGGCCTGCGACCTCGCCAAGTGCCAGCGGCTTGCCAAATGCTCCCTGTCCCCCTTCCCAGCCCGAGGCCCAAGCGTCTTCTTTTATGGTCCCATCGGCTCGCTAAATGTCACCTGGCTCGACCAGCCCGCAGGGCCCCAACGACACTGACGCTGGGGTCCCAGAGGCTGCCAATGGACCCTGGCACATCCCCAGCGCAGACGCTTGGGCCCCAGCGACATTGCATGGTGTGCCCGGCTCGCGAATGGTCCTGGAACATCCGCGCAGCACGCCACGGGCCCCAGCGTCTTCACGGGGTCCCAGCGTCGCAAATGGTCCCTGGCACATCACCAGAGCGCACGAGACCCAGCGACATCGCGCGGGGTCCCAGCGGTTTGCCAACTGGTCTATGTTCCCTCCCAAGCGCCCATGGGGCCCAGCGACGACATCGCAGGTTCCCAGTGGCTTGACAAATGGTCCTTGGTACCACACCCCAGCGTCGCGCCAGGCCCCAGCGACTTCGCCGCGAGTTCCCAGCCGGCTTGCCAAAGTCCCTGGCCCCTCCCAAGCGCACGCATCGGGCCCAGCGACTAGCGGTTCAGCGACCCAGCCACCCAGCACGGGGTCCCAGCGCCTCCAAATGGTCCCTGGCCCCTCCCAGCAAGCGCCTGAGGGGCCCAGCGACCCAGCGTGGGTCCCAGCGGCTCGCCAATGGTCCCTGGCCCCTCCCAAGCACGAGCACAGGGGCCCAGCGACAAGCACGGGGTCCCAGCAGCTCTCCAAATGGTCATGGTTCCTCCCCAGCAAGTGCATGAGGCCCAGCGAGGCGCCCAGCGAAATGGTCCCGGCCCCTCCCAGCAGGATCCGACCTGCAACTGGCTCGCAAATGATCCCTGGCACCTCCCAGCGCACGCGGCCCAGCGACCTCCAGGTTCCCCAAGCGGCTTCGACAAATGGTCCCTTCCCAGAGCGGTTTCGGACCAGCGACCTCATGGGGGTGCCGCCACCTTGCCAAATGGTCCCTGCAACTTCCCAGGACACGGGCTCCGCTCGACCTCGATGGGGACCCAGCGGCTTCATAAATGATCCCTGGCCCCATTAGCCTCCCCAGCGACCAGGCGTTGAGTCCCCAGCGGCTCCCAAATGGACCCTGGCACCCCTCATCGTACAGGCCCCAGCGACTTCGTGATGGGTTCCAATGGCTGTAGGCGGTCCTGGACCTCCACAGCAATCGCAATTGTCAAATGATCCCTGGCACATACCCAGCGCCCAGGCCCCAGCGACCCAGCGGGTCCCAGCAGCTCTCAAATGGTCCCTGGCGCACCTCCCCAGCGCCAAAGTCCCAGCGACTTCGGCGTGGGTCCAGCGGCTCTCGCCAATTGGTCCCTGGCACCTCCCCCAGCGTGTAGCCCCAGCCAGGTCCCAGCGGCTTGGTCCCTGTCTGGTCCCAGCGACTGCCAAATGGTCCCTGGCTCCTACCCTAGTACGCCAAAGAGACACCAGGGGCTCAGTGACTCGCCGGGTCCCTCGCCAAATGGTCCCTTTTAGCCTCCCCAGTGCAACCATCCCTGGCCCAGCAACTCCCCAGCCCCGGTCCCAGAGGATCGCCAAATGGGCCCTGGCCCTTCCCAGTGCACGCAAGAGCCTCAGCAAACACGTGGAGTTCCGGCTCGCCAAATTGTACCCTGGCACCTCCCCCCCAACCACACGGGCCCAGCAACCTCATGTAGGATCCCAGAGGTATTCCGGTCAAATCTGGCGTCCTAGCACTGGCCCCCCGCGGGGTCCCACTGCTGCCAAATGGACCCAGGCACCTTCACAGCACATGCAGGGTCCCAGAGACCCACGTCTTGCCAAACTGTCCCAAATGTCCCTGGCACCTCCCCTGCGCCCAGTCCCAGCGACCCACTTTCCCAGCACGGGTTGGTCCTGGCACCTTCCCAGCGTGCACTCAGGCCCCAAATGGTCCCTGGCCTTGAGCTCTACATGGGCCCGCAGGGAACTCTGACCTGACTTAAGCCAAGGTCCTCACCAAAATGGTCCTAGCCCCTCAGTGCAACCGGGGCCCAAGCGACTTCACTTGGGTCCCAGCAGCTTGCCAAATGGGCCCTGGCCCCTCCCAGCGCTCGCACAGGCCCCAGCGACGTTGCGCAGGGTCCCAGGGGATCAAGCGAAATGGTCCTGGCCCTCCACAGCGTCTTAGACGAGGCCCAGCGACTGGCGCAGGGTCCCAGCGGCTCGCCAAACGGTCCTGGCCCATCCCCAGAGCTTGCATAGGCCCAGTGAAATTCCCTGGCCCCGGTCCCATTTTAGCCAAATGGTCCCTGGTACATCCCCAGCGCAGCGGCACAAGGCCCCAGTGACCACACTGGGTTCCCTAGCGGCTGGCAAAATGGTCCCTGGCACCTCCCCAGCGCGATCCTCCCCAGCGACCTCAGCGCCCACTGGGTAGGCGGATCCATCAATGCTGAGCCCAAATCGTCCCCCCAGCGTTCCCCTCCCAGCCCTCCCAAGCCCCGGGCCCAGCGACTGCGATGGGTCCCAGCGGCCTCGCCAAATGGTCCCAGGCACCATCTCCATCGCCCGCATAGGCCCCAGCGACTTCTTAAGCAGGGGTCCCAGCGGCTTCATAATGGTCCCTGGCACATCACCAGCATGTGCACAAGCCCCAGTGACTTTCTTGAGGGGTCAAGCAGCTTGCCAAATCGTCCCTGTTCCCTCCCATGGCAACCCGCGAGGAGACTAGCGACCACCCAGGTTCTAGCGGCTTGACAAATGCGGCACATCCCAGCGCATGGGCCCCCAGCCTTCAAAGAGGTACACCATCGGCACATCATGGGAATAGTCCCTGGCATCCCAAGCATGTGCAACCCCTAGCGCGTGAGTCCCAGCGGCTCGCCAAATGTTCCCTAGCACCTCCCACACGCACAGGGGCCCCAGCTACCCAGCGGGGTCCGGCTCATAAATGGTTTCTGGCACATCCCCAGCACGTACTTCAGGCCCCCAAAACCCGCAAGTAAGGGTCCCAGCAGTGCCAAATGGTCCCGGCCCCTCCCAGCATGCACACGGGCCCAGCGAAATGGTCCCTGCAGGGTCCCAACGGCTCACCAAATGGTCCCTGGCACCTCACCAGCGGCGAAAGGGGGCCCAGCGGCTAGCCGAATGGTCCCCTGCTACATCCCGGGCGCAAGCACTGGGCCCGGCAACCCAGCGCCGGGTCCCAGAGGCTTGCTAATTGTAACGGGCACATCCCCACTCGTGCACGGGCCAAACGACCCCGCAGGGGATCCAGTGGCTCGCCATATGGTCCGTGGGCACATCCCCACGCACGCGCGTGTTCGAGCGACTTCGGGCGCCCCAGTGGCCGATGTTCCCTGGCACGTCCCCAGCGAGCGCCCTGGACCCAACGACCCTGTGCGGGTTCCCAGAGGCTCGACAAATAGTCCCTGGCACCTACCCCCAGTGCGCGCACAGGTCCCAGCAACCACGCGGGGGTCCCAGCAGCTCACAAATGGTCCTTGTCACATACCCAGCACACATAGGGACCCAGCGACCCCTGAAGGTTTCCAGAGGCTCGCCAAATAGTCCCTGGCACCTCCCCTCGCGTGCACAGGGCAGCAACATCGTGCGAGGATTTTGCGGCTTGCAAATGGTCCCTGGCACATCCCCAGTGACCCCAGCTGGGGTTGGACCCAGCCACCTCACTCGGGGTCCAGCGGCTCACCAAATGGTCCCTGGCGCCTCCCAGTGTGAGCTCGGGCTCCAGCGACACCGCCCGGGTCCCAGCTGCTCATCAAATGGTCCCTGGAAGCTCACTAGCAGTCGCACAGGCCCCAGCGACCCGTGCAGGGACCCAGCAGCTCGCAAAGTGGTCCCTGGCTCCTGCCCAGTGCGGACAGGTCCCAGCAACCACGCCAAGGTCCCAGCCAGCTCGCAAATGGTTCCTGGCCCTCCGCAGCGCACACGGGGCTAGCGACCTCGCGCCCGGTTCCCAGTGGCTCGCCAAATAGTCCCTGGCACCTCCCCTCACGTGCACAGGGCAGCGACTTCGTCTGCGGAACCAAGCGGCTTGCCAAATGGTCCCTGGCCTCCCCCAGCACGTGCACATGGATGAGTGACTCTGCACAGTGTCCCAGAGGCTCGCAAATGGTCCCTGGCACCTCCCCTCGCGTGCACAGGCAGCGACTTCGTCACGAGAACCAAGCGGCTTGCCAAATTGTTCCTGGTTCCTCCCAGCGCCGCATGGATGCCCAGCAACCACGCGCGGGTCCCAGTGGCTCACCAAATGTTCCTGGCACCTCCCCAGCATGCGCAAGATGGGGCTGCTGACACCGCGAGGTTTCCAGCGGTTCGCAAATCGTCCCTGGCACATCCCCAGCGGCGCCCTGGACCCAACGACCCTGTCGGGTTCCCAGAGGCTCGCCAAATGGTCCCTGGCACCTACCCAGCGCACACAGGGCCAACAACCACGCATGGGGTCCCAGCGGCTCACAAATGGTCCTTGTCACATACCTAGCATGCTCCACGGGCCCCAGCGACCTTGCACAGGGTCGAGGGGCTTGCCAAACTATCCCTGGCGGCTCCCCAATGCGCCAAGACGGGCCCCAGCGACCCTGCACAGGGTCCCAGCTGCTCAACAAATGGTTCCTGGCACCTCAAAGCACACGCACTGGATCCAGCGGCCCGTCACGAAGTCCCGCGGTTCGACAAAATGGTCTCTGGCACCTCCCAGCGCGCCATGGGCCCCAGAGACCCAGTGCGGGTTCAGCGGCTTGACAAATGGTCCCTGGCACCTCCCCGGTATGTGCACTTGTCCCAGCGACCCCCGTGCGGGTACCAGCGGCACGCCAAACAGTCCCTAGCACCTCCACAGCACACACAGGGCAAAGTGATGCAGTGTGGGGTCCCAGCGGATCGCCAAACGGTCCCTGGCACCTCCCCAGCATGCTCCCAATCCCCACCGATGCCGTGCGGGGTCCCAGCAGCTCGCTAAACGGTCCCTGTCACCTCCCTAGCGCACTTGACCCTGTGACCTTGCACAGGGTACGAGGGGTCATAAACTATCCCCTGGCGGCTCCCCAATGCGGCGCCACGGGCCCCAGTGACCCGCTGGGTCCCAGATGCTCGAAAAATTGCCCTGGTACCTCACCAGCACACGCACTGGCCCCAGCGATCCCATCACGGGGTCCCAGCGGATCGACAAATGGTCCCTGGCACCTCCCAGCAGCACAGGCCCCAGAGACACCGCACGGGTTCCCAGTGGCTCACTAAATGGTCCCTGGCAAATCCCAGCTCGCGCCCAGTCCCCACCGACCCAGCGTGGGGTCCCAGCAGCTTGCCCTGTGGTCCCTGGCACCTACTCAGTGCACGCTCAGGGCCCAGCAACCACGCGCGGGGTCCCAGCGGCTCGCAAATTCTCCCTGGCCCATCCCCAGCATGCGCACAGAGATCCAGCGGGGTCACAGCGATCTCGCCAAACGGTCCCCTGGCACCGCAGCAAGCGCCCTGGACTCAGCGCCCCTCGCGGGTCCGAGCTGCCCACCGTTGTCCCTGGCACCCACCAGCACGCAATCTGGGCCCCCAGCGACCCCGGGTGCGGGATCCCAGAGGCCGCCAAATGGTCCCTGGCACCTACCCAGCACGCCAAGACAGACAGACCAAGCAACCACGGGTCACAGCTGCAAACCAAACTATCCCTGGTAGCCCCTCAATGCGCCGCACGGGCCCCAGCGACTTCGGCTGCTGGCAGTACCAGCGGCATCCAAAAAGTCCCTGGCACCTCCACAGCATGCACACAGGGCAAGCGACGTGAGTGTCGGGTCCCAGGGGATCGCCAAGCGGTCCCCGGCACATCCCCGCTGGCCCCAAAAACCCACTGACGCCTGCCACAACCCAGCAGCTCTCAAATGATCCCTGGCACCTACCCAGTGCACGCACAGTGCCCAGCAACAACACACGGGGTCCCAGCGGCTCGCAAATGGTCCCTGGCACCTACCAAGCACGCAACTGGGCCCCAGCGACCCCGTGCGGGATCCCAGAGGCTCGCCAAATGGTCCCTGGCACCTACCCAGCACGCACAGGACCAAGCAACCACGTTGGGTCTGGCGGATCACCAAACTGTCCCTAGCACCTCCCAAGCGGCAGCGTCGGGCCCAGCGACACCACGCGGGGTCACAGCGGCTCGTCAAATGGACCCTGGCATATACCAAGCACACGCACGGGTCCCTGCGACTTCGCGTGGTGTCCCAGCGGCTCGCCAAACTATCCTTGGCGGCTCCCCAACGCGCGCACGGGCCCCAGCGACCCCGCATGGGGTCCCAGCTGCTCGATAAATGGTCCTTGGCACCTCCCAAGTGCTCACATGGGCCCCAGAGACCTCGCCTTGATTCTGGCGGCTTGCCAAATGGTCCCTGGCACCTCCCCGGCACGTGCCACGGCCCCAGTGACTTTCGCGTTGGGTCCCAGCGGCTCGCCAATCCATCCCTGGCACCTATCCAGCGCTGGCCAAGATGGGTCCCAGAGACCCTGCACGGGGTCCCAGCTGCTCGCCACATGGTCCTGGCTCCTACCCAGCGGGCACAGGTCCCAGCAAACCAAAGGGGTCCCTTCAGCTCTCAAATGGTCCCTGGCACATCCCCAGCGCGCACTGGCCCTAGCGATTTCTAAGCGGATCCCAGCGGCTCACCAAATGTTACCTGGCTCCTCCCAGTACGCACTGGGCTCTGTGACCCCGCGGGGTCCCAGTGGCTCGCTAATTGTCCCTGGCACCTCCCCAGCACGTGCACGGGTGCCAGCGACCACGCAGCAGGGACCGAGTGGCTCGCTAAATGGTCCCTGGCTCTTACCCAGTGCGGACAGGGCCCAGCAACCACGAGCAGGGTCCCAACAGCTCACAAATGGTCCCTGGCACTTCCCAAGCGTGCACATAGGGTCCAGCAACCTGTGATGTCCAGCAGCTCACAAATGATCCCCTTGCACATCCCAGCGCCAAGACACAGGGTCCAGCACCACGCTGGGTCCCAGCGGCTCGCAAATGGTCCCTGGCACATCCCAGCGCAATGCAGGCCCCAGCGACTTAACTTCTTGTCCCAGCGGTTCGCCAAATGGTCCCTGGTTCCTACTAACCAGCACAGGGGCCCAGTGACTTCTGCCCGGGTCCCTCACCAAATGGTCGTTAGCCCTCCCAAGCGCAAAACGGGACCCATGACCCAGCGACTCCACCTTGGGTCCCAGCAGCTTGCCAAATGGTCCCAGCGCCTCCACCCAGAGGTCGCCAAATGGTCCATAGCACATCCCAACGGGCCCAGCCCCATCGCCACCGCACGGTCCCAGTGGCTTCAAATGGTCCATAGCCCATCCCCAGCACGCCTGAGGCCCCAGCGACTTTACCCAGGGTCCCAGTGGCTTGTCAAATGCTCCTGGCCCATCCCAGCGCAGACGCCTGAGGCCCAACGACTTTGCACAGGGTCCCAGAGGCTCGCCAAATGGTCCCTGGCTCCGTCCCAGTGTGCATGGGGCCCAACGACACAAGGGGTCCCAGCAGCTTGCCAAATGGTCCCTGGCACATCCCCAGTTGCGCGATAACCCAGTGTCTTTACGTTGGGGGTCAGCAGCTCACAAATAGTCCCTGGAACATCTGCAGCGCGGACAAGCCCCAGCGACTCTTGTGGGTCCCAGCGGCTTGCCAAATCGTCCGTGTTCCTCCCCAGCGTGCCACGGGCCCAGCGACCACCAGCGCCCGAATGGTCCCTGGCTCCTCCCACAAATGGGGAGCCCAGCGACATCCCAGCGGCGCCCTCCCTGGCTCCTCCCCAGCGACTGGGGAGCGAGGGTCCCAGCGGCTCACCGAATCATCCCTGGCTCCTCCCTAGCGGATGAAACAGCGACCCGCCGGGGTCCCCTGGCTCGCCAATTCATCCCTGGCACCTCCAGCGCAACCCAGGCCCCAGTGACTTGGCGCCTGGTCCCAGCAGCTCACCAAACGGTCCCTGGCTCTACCCAGTGTGCCTGGGGGCCCCAGTGACCCGCCGGGGTCCCTCGCCAAATTGTCCCTGGCACCCTCCAAAAGCGCAACCCACGGGCCCAGTGACTTCAGTGGTCCCAGCAGCTTGCCAAATGGTCCCTGGCCCCTCCCAGTGTGCACCGCGGAGACCAGCGACCCCGTGGGTTTCCTGCGGCTCGCCAAATGGTCCTGGCACCTCCCCAGCACGCACAGGGCCCACACTGACCTCGCGCCAGGGTCCCAGAGGTTCGCCAAATGGTCCTAGCACATCCCACAGCATGACGAGCACAGCGACCTCGCGCAGGTCCCAGAGGTTCATGCCAAATGGTCCCTAACACCTCCACAGCATCTGCACAGGGGGCCCAGCGACCTCGCGTGGTCCCAGAGGTTCGCCAAATGGTCCCTAGCACATCCCCAGCACACACCGGGGGCCTCAACTACTTCGCACGGATTCCCAGCGGCTGACATAAATGGTCCCTAGCCCTCCCAGCTCTTGCGGGCCCCAGCGACCCCACGTGGTCCAAGCGGCTCACCAAATGGTACCTGGCTCCTCCCAAGCGCTCCTCGGGCCCTGCGACCACATGCGGGTCCCAGCGGCTGCGAAATGATCCCTGGCACTTCCCAGTGATCGCTAAGCCCCAACGACCTTGCGCATGGTCACAGGCTCAGCCAATGATCCCTGCTCCTCCTCCAAAAGCGATCGCCTAGGGCCCAGCGACCTCCGCGCGGGGTCCCAGCAGCTTGTCAATGCTCCCTGGCCCTTCCCAAGCGCACAGGCCCCCAGCGACTGCGCGGGGTCCATCGCTTACCAAATGTCACCTGGCTCCTCCCAAGCGCACCATGGGCCCAGCGACCCCGCACGTGGAGTCCCAGCAGGCCAAATGGGCCCTGGCCCTCCCGAGTCGCACAAGCACAGGCCCCAGCAACCCGCGCAGGTTCAAATGGATCCAGGCACCTCCCCATCATGCCATTGGGACCAGCGACCCCACACGTGGTCCCAGCGGTTCTCCAAATGGTCCCTGGCACCTCCCAAGCGCACGCACTGGGCCCAGTGACCTCGCGTTGTCCCAGAGGCTCGCCAAATGGTCCCTGGCACCTCCCCAGCACGCTCCCATTTCCCCACTGACGCTGGCGTGGGGTCCCAGCAGTTCGACAAATCGTCCCTGGCACATCCCAGCATGCACACGGACCCTAGGGACTTCAGAATGGGTTCCCAGCAGCTCTCCAAATGTTCCCTGGCACGTCCCAGCGAGCGCCCTGGACCAAACGACCCTGTGCGGGTTCCCAGAGGCTCGCCAAATGTCCCTGGCACCACCCAGCATGCATGCCTGGGCAGTTAACGACCCCGGGGTCCCAGCTGCTCAACAAATGGTCCCTGTCACCTCACAAACGCCACTGGCTCAAAGCGACCCCGAGCAGAGTCCCAAGGCTGATGACCTTCACCAGGACAAGGGGCTCGCCAAACCTCCTGGCGGCAGCTCGCAAATGGTCCCTATAGCACATCCAAGGACGTGGCCCCCACAACCCGCGCAGCGTCAGCTGCTCAACAAACGGTTCTGGTACCTCCCAAGCATACGCACTGGCTCAGTGACCTCGAGCAGGGTCCCAGCGGCTTGCCAAATGGTCCCCGGCACCTCCCAGCGCAAGCACTGGGCCCAGGACTTATACGGGTTCCCAAGCGGCTCTCAAATGTTCCTAGCATGTCCCCGTGCGCCACCCGTGGCCCCGCAACCTCAAGCATGGTCAAATGGTCCCTGCTTTTCCTGGCACCTCCCAGTGATCGACGGCCCCAGTGACCTCGAGCAGGGTCCCAGGTTGCTAAATGGTCCTTACGTATCCCCAAGCGCCGGCCCCTGGGGACTTGTACGGGTTCCCAGCGGCTCTCCAAATGTTCCCTGGCATGTCCCAGCGAGCACCCTGACCCAACGACTGTCTTCGGGTTCCAAGAGGGGTGGCAAATGGTCCCTGGCACCTACAGCCTTTTGGGGCCAAGCAACCATGGGGTCCCAGCAGCTCACAAATGGTCCCTGGCACCCCTCCCATCATGCTCCATTCCCCACTGACGCAGCGTGGGGTCCCAGCAACTCAAATGGCTGGTCCCTGGCACCTACAGTGCAACGCACAGTGCCCAGCATCCACACGCTGGGGTCCCAGTAACATAAATGTTCCCCGGCACCTCCCATGCTCGACTGGGCCCATGGACTCGCGCACGGGTTCCCAACGGCTCTCCAAATGTTCCTAGCACGTCCCAGCCCGGCCCCTGGACCCAACGATCCTGCAGTTTCCCAGAGGCTCGCAAATGGTCCCTGGCACCTACCCAAGCCCAGCACACAGGGCCAAGCAACCACATGGTCCCAGCGGCTCTAAATGGTCCTTGTCACATACCCAGCACGCTCACGGGCCCCAGCGACCTTGGCACAGGGTCCGAGGGCTCCTTAAACTATCCCTGGCGGCTCCCCAATGCAGCGCCACGGGCCCTGCGACCCAAGACAGGGTCCCAGCTGCTCAACAACTGGTTCCTGGCACCTCACAAGCACACTTTTATTGGCTCCAGCGACCCCGTGCGAGGTCCCAGCAGCTCAAAATATAGTCCCTGGCATCCCTAGTGCCTTGGACGGACCACAGTGGTTCGCCGTGGTCCCAGCGTCTCGCCAAATTGTACCTGGCTCCTCCCAGCGTGCGCTGGGGCCCAGATACCATCGCCGTGGGGTCCCATGCTCATAAATGGTCCCTGGACCCTCCCAATCGCGGGGCCCAGCAACCCCAAGACGGGTCCCAGCAGACTGGCCAATGGTCCCTGGCACCTCCCCCTAGCTACAAGACGGAGGCCCAGCGATCCCAAGACGGGTCCCAGTGGCCCCGGCCAAATTGTACCTGGCTCATCCCCAGCATTGGCACGGGTACCCAGCGACCCGCCGAGGTCCCAGTAGCTCACGAATGGTCCCTGGCACCTCCCCCATGATCCCGCCAAGGTCCAGTGGCCCCGAATTGACCTGGTCGCCCCGCATTGGCATCGGACCCAGTGGCTCACACCACCGAATGGTCCTGGCACCTGGCACCTTATTGACTCCCCGCCAAGGTCCCAGGCCCCAATGGTCGACCCGACACAAGACGGATCCCAGCGGGCTCCCATGCTCGCCCAAATGGTCCCTGGATCCTACAAAGCGCGGCACAGGTTCCAGCAAACCAGCGGGTCCCATCAGCTCTCAAATGGTCCCTGGCATCCCCTTAGCGCACACACGGACCCCAGCGACTAAGCAAGGGTCCCAACGTCCCTCAAATAATACCTGGCTCATCCCCAGCGTTGTACGGGACCCAGCGACCCCTTGCGTGGTCTGGCGGCTCGCAAATGGTCCCTGGCACCTCCCCTCGCGTGCAGGGCAGCGACTTGATGCGAGAACAAGCGGCTTGCCAAATGGTACCTGGCTCATCACCAGCGGGCATGGGACCCAGCGACCCCAAGACGTGGTCACAGCGGCTCGCTAATGGTCCATGGCACCTCCCCAGCATGCCCACGGGCCCAGTGACCCCGCGCAGGGTCCCCACTCACCAAATGGTCTCTGGCACCTCCCCAGCGGCGCGCACAGGGCCCACCGGGGGTCCCAGTGGCTCGCCAAATGGTAACTGGCATCTCCCCAACACAAGCACGGGCCCCAAACCCCTGTGCGGGTCCCAGCAACAGCAAATGGTCCCAGGCACCTATCAAGCGCACTCACAGGGCCCAGCTACCACGCGTGTGGTCCCAGTGACTCGCAAATGGTCACTGCACATCCCAGAGCGCCACGGACCCCATCGACTTTGGACGAGGTCCAAACAGCTCGCCCGAATGGTCCCTGGCACCTCCCAGTGTGAGCACGGCCCCCGTGACCCAGCTGTCCCAGTGGCTCGCCAGATGGTCCCTGGCACCTTACCAGCATGAGCACGGGCCCCAGCGACCCGTCTGAGGTCCCAGCGGCTCGCCAAATGGTCCATGGCTCCCACCCAGCGGCAAGGCCCAGCAACCACGTGCAGTTCCCCAGCAGCTCACAAATGGTCCCTGGCTCATCCCCAGCGTGGCACGGGACCCAGCGACTCGCTAGGGTCCCAGCAGGCTCATAAATGGTCCCTGGCTCCTACCCAGCGCATGCACGGGCCCCAGCGATTTCAGCGGGATCCCAGTGGCTCACCAAATGTTATCTGGCTCCTCCCCAGTGTGCACAATGGGCTCTATGACCCCGCTGGCTCCCCAGCGGCTCGCAAAATTGTCCTGGCTCGCACTCCAGTGCAAGCACAGGGGCCCTGCAACCACGCCAGGTCCCAGCAGCTCGCCAAATGGTCCCTGAAACCTCCCAGCGTGTACACGGGGCCCAGTGACCCCGCCGCAGGGTCCCAGCAGCTCACCAAATGGTCCCTGGCACCTCCCCCAGTGTGCGCACAGGTCCCACCGACCCAGCGGGGTCCCAGTGGCTCGCAAAATGGTAACTGGCACCTCCCAGGACAAGCACGGGCCCCAGCGACCCGTGCGGGGTCCCAGTGGCTCACCACTGGTCCCTAGCACATCCCCAGAGCGCGACGGACCCCATCGACTTCACACAGGGTCCAAACAGCTGTCCAAATGCTCCTGGCACCTCCTCAGCACGTGCACAGGCACCAGCGATCCCGCGCCCGGTCCCAGCCTATCACCAAATACCCTGACACCTCCCCAGCACACGCACTGGGCCCAGCGTCCACGCGCGGGGTCCCAACGGCACGCCAAAAGGTCCCAGAGGCTCGACAAATGGTCCCTGGCACATCCCCAGCGCGCACACGGACCCCAGCGACTTCACGCGGGGTCCCAGCGTCTCGCCAAATGGTTCCTGGCTCATCCCCAGCGTGGGCACAGGACCCAGCGACCCCACGATGGGTCCGAGCGGCTCGCCGAATGGTCCCTGGCACCTCCCAGTGCGCCCACGGGGCCCATGGACACCGTGTGCGGGGTTCCAGTGGCTCGCCAAATGGTCTCTGGCACCTTACCAGCACGCGCGGCCCCAGCGACCCACTGGGTTCCCAGCTGCTCGCAAAATTGTCCCTGGCTCGTGCTCAGTGCAAACACAGGGCCCTGCAACCATGGCTTTGGTCCCAGCAGCCACAAATGGTCCCTGGCACCCCCAAGCGTGCGACAGGGCCCACTAAACCCGCTTGGGGTCCCAGTGGCTCGCTAAATGTTAACTGGCACCTCCCCCAGCACAAGCACGGGCCCCAGCGACCCCCCGCAGGTCCCAGCAGCCGGCAAATGGTTCCAGGCACCTATCCAGCGCACGCACAGGGCCCAGCTACCACGCGTGTGGTCCCAGTGGTTCGCAAATGGTCCCTGGCACATCCCCAGAGTGCGACGGGACCCCATCGACCAAGACAGGGTCCAAACAGCTCACAGAATGGTCCCTGAACCTCCCCAGCATCGTGCGGGTGCCACACCACGCAGGGACCCAGTGGCTCACTAAATGGTCCCTGGCTCTTACCCAGTGCGCACACAGGCCCAGCAACCACCGAGCAGGGTCCCAGCAGCTCACAAATGGTCCTCGCACTTCCCCAGCGTGCACAGGGTCCAGCAACCACGCGCGGTGTCCCAGCAGCTCACAAATGATCCCTGGCACATCCCCAGCGCGCACAGGGGTCCAGCAACCACGCTGGGTCCCAGCAGCCTGCAAGTGGTCCCCGGCACATCCTCAGCACGGGCACAGGCCCCAGCAACTTTCGAGGGTTGCCAGCGGCTCGCGAAATGGTCTCTAGCATCCCCAGTGCACGCACGGGCCCTGGCCGATTTCAAAGGGTCCCAGCAGCTCACCAAATGGTACCTGGTTCCTCCCCATAACGTGCACTGGCCCCACGACCTCGTGCAGGGTCCCAGAGGCTGGCCAAATGGTCCCTGCCACATCCCCAGCCACATGGACCCCAGCGACTTCGGGGGGTACCAGCGTCTCGCCAAATGGTTCCTGGCTCATCCCCAGCGTGGGCACAGGACCCAGCGACCCGATGGGTCCGGGAGCAACTCGCCGAATGGTCCCTGGCACCTCCCCAGTGCGCCCACGGGCCCATGGACACCGCAAGGGGTTCCAGTGGCTCGCCAAATGGTCTCTGGCACCCTGTACCACGCTGCGGGCCCCAGCGACCCCCTTGCAGGTTCCCAGCGGCTCGCAAAATTGTCCCTGGCTCGTGCCCAGTGCAAACACAGGGCCCTGCAACCATGCGTGGGTCCCAGCAGCTCACCAAATGGTCCCTGGCACCTCCCAAGCGTGCGCACAGGGCCCACTAAACCCGTTGCCCCCAGCGGTCCCAGTGGCTCGCTAAATGTTAACTGGCACCTCCCAGCACAAGCACGGGCCCCAGCGACCCCGTGCGGGGTCCCAGCAGCTCGGCAAATGGTTCCAGGCACCTATCCAGCGCACGCGCAGGGCCCAGCTACCACGCTGTGGTCCCAGTGGTTCGCAAATGGTCCCTGGCACATCCCAGAGTGCGCCCGGACCCCATCGACTTCGCAAGACAGGGTCCAAACAGCTCACCGAATGGTCCTGGAACCTCCCCAGCACGTGCCCACTGGTGCCAGCGACCACATGCAGGGACCTCCCAGTGGCTCGCTAAATGGTCCCTGGCTCTTACCCAGTGCGCGCACAGGGCCCAGCAACCACGAGCAGGGTCCCAGCAGCTCACAAATGGTCCCTGGCACTTCCCCAGCGTGCACACAGGGTCCAGCAACCACGCGCGGTGTCCCAGCAGCTCGCAAATGATCCCTGGCACATCCCCAGCGTGCGCACAGGGTCCAGCAACCACGCGCGGGGTCCCAGCGGCTCGGTCCAAATGGTCCCTGGCATCCCAGCGCACATCGGTCAGGCCCCAGCGACTTCGCGCCTTGTCCCAGGTCGGAACGCTAGAAATGGTCCCTGGTTCCTCAACAATCGCTTGCAGGGACCGTGACTTCGCCTCGAGGTCCCTCACCAAATGGTCCTAGCCCCTCCCAAGCAAGCCAAACGGGACCCAGCGACTTTCGCTGGGTCCCAGCAGCTTCGCCAAATGGTCCCTGGCCCCTCCCAGTGCATGCACTGGGCCCAGCGACCCCATTGCGAGGTCCCAGGGCTCGCCAAATGGTCCATAGCACATCCCAAGCACGCACAAGCCCCAGCGACTTCCTGTAGGTTCCCAGTGGCTTGTCAAATGTCCCTGGCCCATCCCCAGTGCCGCCTGGGGCCCAGCGACTTTGCACAGGGTCCCAGAGGCTCGCCAAATGTCACCTGGCTCCTCCCAAGCGTGCATGGGCCCAACGACCCCACCAAGGGGTCCCAGCGGCACCAAATGGTCCCTGGCATCCCAGTGCAGCGCTGGACCCAGTGTCTTCGTTGGGTCCCAGCAGCTCGCCAATGGTCCCTGGAACATCTGCAGTGCGTGCACAAGCCCCAGCGACTTTCATGGCAGGGGTCCCAGCGGCTCGCCAAATGGTCCCTGTTCCTCCCAGCGTGCCACAGGGCCCAGCGACCACCGGCGTGACTCCCAGCGGCTCTCCAAATGGTCCCTGGCATCCCAAGCGCCCTCAGGGCCCCAGCGATCATGCGGGGGTCCCAGCGGCTCGCCCAAATGGTACCTGGCTCCTCCCCAGCGGGCGCAAAACCCCGGGGATCCCAGCGGCTCGCCAAAAATCCCTGGCACCTAAAGCGTGCGCTCAGGCCCCCCGAAAAAAAAAAGCGCCTGGTCCCATCAAGCTCACCAAACGGTCCCTGGCTCCTACCTAGCGGCACCAAATGGACCCACTGTATGCCCGGGGTCCCTGAAAATGGTCCCTAGACCCTCCCAAAATGCATTTCCAGGCCCCAGTGACTTCCTGGCGTGGTCCCAGCAGCTTGCCAAATGGTCCCTGCCTCCCCAGTGTGCACCTGGAGACCAGCGACCCTGTGTGGGTTTCCTGCAGCTCGCCAAATGGTCCCAGGCACCTCCCAGCACCTGTTGGGGCCCCAGCAACCTCGCACCCAGGGGTCCCAGAGGTTCACCAAATGGTCCCCACCCACAGCATTTTACGAATAACTGTGACCTCGCGCGGGTCCCAGAGGTTATTTTTAATGGTCCCTAGCACCTCCCCAGCATGCACAGGGCCCAACACCTCTTTGGGAGGTCCCAGAGGTTGCCAAATGGTCCCTAGCACATCCCCAGCACACCACTGGAATACAACTAATACATGTTTAGTAAATATATTCCCATTACTTTTAAATGGTCCCTGCCCCTATCATTGATGAGGCCCCAGCGACCACACGTGGTCCCAGCGGCTCACCAAATGGTACCTGGCCTCCCATGCAGCGCACTCCCGGGCCCTGCGACCACATATTTTCCCAGCAGCTGTACAAATGGTCCTATATTTTTTCCAGTGATCGCACAAGCCCCAGCTATGGGTTGCGCATGGTCCACATGGGGCTCGCGGAAATGATCCTGGCTCCTCCTCAGTATGCACTGGCCCCAGCGACCTCGCGCAGGGTCCAAGAGGCTCACCAAATGCTCCTGGCCTTCCCAGCGCCCACGGACCCCAGCGACCGCGGGGGTCCCATCGGCTCGCCAAATGTCACCTGGCTCCGCCCGCGCAACCACGGGGCGCAGTGACTTCCAAATGGGCCCTGGCCCGTCGAGTTCACCAGCGCACAGGCCCTCAACAACCCCCGCGGGTTCCAGCGGCTTACCAAATGGATCAAGGCACCTCCCCTCACGTGGTTGGGACCAGCGACCCTTCGGGAGGTCCCAGCGGTTCTCAAATGGTCCCTGGCCCTCCCAAAGCATGTGCACTGGGCCCAGTGACCTGCACAGTTGTCCCAGAGGCTCGCAAATGGTCCCTGGCACCTCCCCAGCGTGCCGGGGCCCCAGCGATCTCGTGCAGGGTCCCAGAAGCTCGCCAAATGGTCCCTGACTCCTCCCAAGCGGGCGACTAGCCCCAGCAACTTTTGGCGGGGTCCCCAGCGTCTCACAAATGGTCCCTGGCACCTCCCAGCGCGGCGCGACGAGCCCAGTGACCCGCGCGGTGTCCCAGCTGCTCATCAAATTGTCCTGGCACCTCCCCAGCGCGTGCCCTGGCCCAGTGACCCTGTCCAGCGGGTTCCCAGCAACGCCAAATGGTCCCTAGCACATCCCAAGTCGCACATGGGCCCCAGCAACCCGTTGGGGGTCCCAGCGGCTCACCAAATGGTTCCTGGCCCTCCCTGCACACCACAGCCCCATCGACCTGCGCAAGGTCCCAGAGGTCACAAAATAGTCCCTGGCACCTCCCCCCAGTCGTGCACAGGGCACAGCAACCACCCTGCACAGGTTCCTTGCCAAATGGTCCATGGCACTCCCAACCTTGCTGGGGCCCAGTGACCACCAGCAGCAGGTTCAGCAGCCAGCCAAATAATCCCTGGCACCTCCCAGCGTGGGCACCGCCCCAGAGACCCCGTGTGTGGTCCGAGCGGCACAAAATCGTCCCTGGCACCTCCCCAGCGATCGCACGGGCACCAGCGGCCGCGCGGGTCCCAGAGGATCGCCAAATGGTCCCTGGCACATACCCAGCGCTCTCCCAATCCCAGCGACCACGCGCGGGGTCCCAGCAGCTAGCCAAATTGTCCCTGTCACCTCACCAGTGCATGCATGGGGCCCAGCAACCAGCGCTGGTTCCCAGCGGCTCGCCAAATGGTCCCTGGCCTGCCCAGCACGCGCAAAAGCCCAGCGACCCCGGAGGTCCCAGAGGCTGTAAATGGTCCCTGGCACGTACCCATTCGCGCACTGGGCATGCTGCACCGCGGGGCCCCCAGTGGCTCGCACAATGGTCCCTGGGTACCTCCCAAGCACACAGGGCCCAGTGACCTCGTGCAGGGTCCCCAGAGGCTCGCCAAATGGTCCCTGGGACATCCCAATGCGCGGACGGCCCCAGCAACTTTGCGCAGGGGTCCCAGCGGCTCCCAAATGGTCGCTGGCTCCTCCCTAGCCACACGGGCCCAGAGAGACCACGTGCGGGGTCCCACAGCTCGCCAAATGGTCCTGGCACCTCCCAGCGATCGCACAGTGCCCCAGCGACCTCGCGCAGGTCCCAGCAGGTTCGCCAAACTGTCCCTAGCACCTCCCAACGCACGCACTGGGCCCCAGTGACACCACGTGGGGTCCCAGCAGCTCGTGAAATGGTCCCTGGCACCTCCCCAGCATGCTCACTGGGCCCCAGCGACCTCGCGCGTTTCCCAGCGGCTCGCCAAATGGTCCCTGACACCTCCCAAGCGCGTGCACACACGGGCTCAGCGACCACACGTGGTCCCAGCGGCTAAATGGTCCCTGGCACCTCCCACATCCCCAGCGCATGGGGCCCAGTGACCTCGCGTGGGGTCTCAGTGGCTCTCCAAATGGTCCCTGGTACCTATCCAGGGAAGCACTACGCCCAGCGACCCCACGCTGGGTCCGGAGCTGCTCGACAAATGGTCCCTGGCACCTCCCCAGCACGCGCGCTCGGGCCCAGCGACTTCTCATAGGGTTCCAGCAGTTCGCCAAATGGGAACCTGAACCTCCCAAGCGCACGATCACTAGGCCCAGCGACCCCATCGCTGGGTCACAGCAGCTCGCCAAATGGTCTCATGCACCTCCCCAGCATGCTCACTGGTACCAGCGACCCGGCGCGGGGTCCCAGCGGCTCGCAAAATGGTCCCTGGCACCTCCTCAGCGTGCACACGGGCCCCAGGTACCAAGCGTAGATACCCAGCGGCTCCCCAAAAGGTCGCTGGCACCTCCCCCTACGCACATGGGGCCCAGAGACCACGTGCAGGGTCCCAGTGGCTCGCCCTAATGGTCCCTGGCACCTCACAAGCCCTCGCATGGGTCCCAGCGACCCCGCATGGGGTCCCAGCGGCTCGTCAAATGGTCCCTGGTTCCTCCCCAGCGTGCGCACAGGGCCCAGCGACTTCGCGCGGGGTCCCAGCAGCTTGCCAAATGGACCCTGGCCTCCCAGCAGCTGGGGCCCAAAAACCCAAGCGGGGTCCCAGCACCTCCCAAATGGTCCCTGGCACCTCCCCAGCGCGCCACGGGTACCAGCCCACGGGTCCGTGGGGTCCCAGCGGCGCAAATGGTCTCATGGCACCTCCCAGCATGCTCACTGGTACCAGCGACCCAAGCGGGGTCCCATGGCTCCCCAAATAATCCCTGGCACCTCCCCAGCGTGCACAGGGCCACAGAGACCCCGTGCAAGGGGTCCCAGTGGCTTGCCAAATGGTCCCTGGCACCTCCCAGCACTGCATGGGGCCCAGCGACCCCAAGCGGGTCCCAGCGGCTCGTCAAATGGTCCTGGCCCTCCTCCCAAGAACGCGCACAGGGCCCAGCGACCCCCCCGCCCGGGGTCCCAGCAGCTCGCCAAATGGTCTCATGCACCTCCCCAGCATGCTCACTGGCCCAGCGACCCAGCTGTGGGGTCCCAGCAGCTCGCCAAATGGTCCCTGGACCCGTCCCAGCATGTTGACTGGGGCCCAGAGGCCCCTTCGGGTCCCAGCAGCTCTCAAATGGTCCCTGGCCCCTCCCCAGCACGCCAAGGGCCCAACAACCCCAAGCGGGGTCCCAGCAGGCTCGTCAAATGGTCCCTGGCCTCCCCCCACCACACGCGACCGGGCCCAGCGACCCCCCACGGGGTCCCAGCGGCTCGCCAAATGGTCCCTGGCAGCTCCCCAGCATGCTCACACAGGGTACCCAGCGACCCCCGCAGGGTCCCAATGGCTCGCCAAATGGTCCCTGGCACCTCCCCAGTGCGTGCTCACTGGTCCCAGAGACCCGGCGTGGGGTCCCAATGGCTCGCCAAATGGTCCCTGGCTCCTCCCCAGCACAATCACGGGCCCCAGCGACCCCTGCAGGGTCCCAGCAGCTTGCCAAATGGTCCCTGGCTCCTCCCCAGCAAGCCGCACTGGGCCCAGCGACCCCAAGCGGGGTCCCAGTGGCTGGACAAATGGTCCCTGGCACCCCACCAGCAGCGCCACGGGCCCCAGCGACCCTGTGCGGGGTCCCAGCGGCTCGCCAAATGGTCCCTGGCTCCTACCCAGCGCGCGCACAGGGCCCAGCAACCACGCAGGGGTCCCAGCAGCTCGCAAATGGTCCCTGGCACATCCCCAGAGTGGGCACAGGCCCCAGCAACTTCGCGAGGGGTTCCCAGCAGCTCGCCAAATGGTTCTTGGCTCTGCCCCAGCGCATGTCACGGGCCCCAGCGACCAATGCAGGTGTCCCAGAGGCTCGCAAATGGTACCTTGCCCGTCCCCAGCGTGCACTTGGGGTGCCAGCAGCTCGGCACATGGTCACTGGCACCTCACCAGCGTGCCGCAGGGCCCAGCGACCCGGTGGGGTCCCAGCAGCTTGCCAAATGGTCCTGGCACCTCCCATCACACGCATTGGGCCAGCGACCCCGCACGGGTCCCAGCGGTTCTCCCAAATGGTCCCTGGCACCTCCCAAGTGCACACTGGGCCCAGTGACCGCGCGGGATCCCAGAGGCTCGCCAAATGATCCCCTGCCACATCCCCAACACGCATAGGGGCCCAGCAACCGCGCTGGGGTCCCAGCACTCCATAAATGGTCCCTGGCACATCCCCAGTGCACTCCCAAGCCCCAGCGACGTTCTTGGCGGGGTCCCAGCGCTCTGCAATGGTCCCTGGCACCTCACCAAGCACGCACGGCCCCAGCGACTTTGGGTGGGGTCCCAGCAGCTCGCCAAATGGTCCCTGGCACCTCCCAGCACACGCATTGGGCCCAGCAACCCGAGCAGGTCCCAGCGGCTCTCAAATGGTCCCTTTGACCTCCCCAGCGCGGCCTGGGCCCCAGCAACCTTTGCGGGGTCCCAGAGGCTCGCCAAATGATCCCTGGCACATCCCCAGCGCGCACATGGGACCCAGCGACCGGCGCGGGGTCCCAGTGGGGCTCGCAAATTGTCCCTGGCACCTACCCAGCACGCAACTGGGCCCCAGCGACCCAGTGTGGTCCCAGCGTCTGTAAATGGTCCCTGGCACCTCCCCAGCATGCGCACAGGACCAAGCAACCACGCTTGGGTCACAGCGGATCACCAAACTGTCCCTAGCACCTCCCCATCGCGTACGGGGCCCAGCAACACACGCGGGGTCACAGCAGCTCGTCAAATGGACCCTGGCACCTTTCCAGCACACGCACGGGGGCCCTGCGACCCAGCAGGGGTCCCAGCGACATGCAAATGTCACCTGGCTCCACCCCAGCGTGGCACAGGTCCCAGCTACACTGCGTGGGAGTCCCAGTGGCTCCCAAATGGTCCCTGGCATCTCCCAGGACATGCACGGGCCCCAGCGACCCGCAACTGGGTCCCAGCAGCAGCCAAATGGTCCCTGGCACTATCCCAAGCGCCGCACAGGGCCTTCACCCCGCGTGGGTCCCAGCAGCTCGCCAAATGGTCCCTGGCACCTCCCCAGCAGGCACCCTGGACCCCATCGACCCCGCACAGGGTCCCAACAGCTCGCCAAATGGTCCCCATGGCACCTCCCAGCACGCACAGGCCCCAGCAACCAGCTCTGGTCCCAGCGGCTTGCCAAATGGTCCTTGCACATACCCAGCAGTGCGAACGGGACCAGCGACCCAGCGGGGTCCCAGGGCTCGCAAATGGTCCCTGGCACCTCCCCAGAGCATGGGGACCAGCGACCATGCACGGGGTCCCAGCAACCTGCCAAATGGTCCCTGGCCCCTCCCCCAGCAACACCCACCAGCCCAGCTCCCTCACGCAGGGTCCCAGCGGCTCACAAATGGTCCCTGGCACATCCCACCTGGGCCCCAGCGACGCGATGGGTCCCAGCGGCTAACAAAATGGTCCCTGGCATATCCCCAGCGCGCGCATGGGGCCCAGCGACCACGCCGGGGATCCCAGCAGCTTGCCAAATGGTCCCTGGCACCTTCCCAGCACACGCACAGGCCCAGCGACCTGCGTCTGGTCCCAGCGACTGGACAAAATGGTCCCTGGTCCCAGCGTCACACGGGCCCAGTGACACGCCAGGGTCCCTCGCCAAATGGTCCCTAGCCTCCCCAAGCGCAACACCGGGCTCCAGCGACTCGCGGGGGTCCCAGTGGCTGCCAAATGGTCCCTTGCATATCCCCAGGGAAGCACGCACAGGACCAGCGACCACACGCTGGGTCCCTGCGGTTTCGCCAAATTGTCCCTGGCACCTCCCCAGCATGCACACGAGGCCCAGCAACCTCGCGCAGGGGTCCCAGAGGATCGCCAAATGGTCCCTGGCACCTCCACAGCGTGGGCACGGGGCCCAGCGACCTCGTGGTCCCATCTGCTCATAAATGGTCCCTCCACCTCCCCATCCACTGGCCCCAGTGACCCGCGGGTTCCCACCGGCTTGCCAAATGGTCCCTGGCCCGATCTCACATGGGCCCCAGCAACCACCCAGACGGGTCCCAGCGGCTCGCCAAATGGTCCCTGGCACCTCCCCAGCACGCGCCCGGGGCCCAGCGACTTTGCGGGGTCCCAGCAGCTTGCAAATGGTCCCTGGCACATCCCAGCATGGGCACAGGCCCCAGCAACCCTGCAGGGTCCCAGCGGCTCGCTAAATGGTCCCTGGCTCTGCCCCCAGCACGCACCAGGGCCCAGCGACCCCACAAGCAGCTGTCCCAATGCCCTGGCACCTCCCATGGTACCTGCGCATGGGTCCCAAGCGTGCCCAGGGTGCCCAGCTCGGCTCAAATGGTCCCTGGCACCTCACCAGCGTGCGCAGGGCCCCACCCACGTGGGGTCCCAGCAGCTGGCCAAATGGTCCCTGGCACCTCCCAGCACGCGCATGGGCCCCAGCGACCCCAAGCGGGGTCCCAGCGGTTCTCAAATGGTCCTGGCACCTCCCAAGCGCATGCACAGGGCCCAGCACCCCGCGGGGTCCCAGAGGCTCGCCAAATGGTCCCTGGCTCCTCCCCAGCACATGCCACAGGGCCCAGCAACCACCACGTCCCAGCAACCTCGCAAATGGTCCCTGGCACATCCCCAGTGCACCACAGGCCCCAGACCTGGCGGCGGGGTCCCAGTGGCTCGCAAATGGTCCCTGGCACCTCCCAGCAGCGCACAGGCCCCCTGACTTCGGTCCCACGCCAAATGGTCCCTGGCCACCCCAGCGCGGCCACAGCCCCATGGGTCCCTGGACAATGGTCCCTGTCACCTGGTTCGGGCCCCAGCGACCCCGTGGGGTCCCAGCGGCTCGCCAAAGATCCCTGGCACCTCCCCAGCGAAGACAGGGGCCCAGCAACCCAGCGGGGTCCCAGGGCTCGCCAAATGGTCCCTGGCACATCCCCAGCACAGGCCCAGGGGCCCAGAGACCCAACTGGGTCCCAGCGGCTCGCTAAATGGTCCCTGGCCACTCCCCAAGCGCATGCGGGCCCAGAGACCCAACACGGGGTCCCAGTGGCTCGTCAAATGGTGCCTGGCTCCCCCCAGCGCGTGCACAGGGCCCAGCGACACGCGAGGGTCCCATCACCTCGCAATGGTCCCTGGCACCTCCCAGTGCGCTCACAGGCCCCAGCGACTTTCACGCCGGGTCCCAGCAGCTGGCCAAATGGTCCCTGGCTCCTCCCCCAGCGGGCATGGACCCAGCGACCCCACGGGGTCCCAGCGGGTTAGCCAAATGGTCCCTGGCACCTGCCCCAGCGCGCCGCGGGGTCCCAGCACCCGCGCGGGGTCCGAGCGGCTCGACAAATGGTCCCTGGCAACCTCCCAAGCATGCACGGGGCCCAGCGACACCGCGTGGGGTCCCAGTGGCACGCCAAATGGTCCCTGGCACCTCCCAAAGCGCAGGGTCGCAGCGGCTCACAAATGGTCCATGGTACCTCCCAGCGAACGCACAGGGCCCAGCAACCAAGCGCGGGGTCCCAGCAGCTCCCAAATGGTCCCTGGCACATCTCAAGGCCCCAGCAACTCCCCCAGCGCTCGCAAATGGTCCCTGGCCCGCCCCAGCGCACGGCACCCCAGCAACCACGCTGGTTCCCAGCAGCTAGCCAAATGGTCCCTGGCACCTCCCAGCGCACCCAGCCCAGCGACCCCTTGGCGGGGGTCCCAGAGGCTCGCCAACAGACCCTGGCACCCAGCACACATCCCCAGCGACCCACAGGGTCCCAGAGGCTCCCAAATGGTCCCTGGGGCCCAGCCAGCACGCCAAACGGGCCCAGCGAACCCCCATGGTTCCAGAGGCTATGCCAGTCCCTGGCACCTCCCCAGCTGCTGCATGGGGCCCAGCTACCGAGCGTCCCAGGGCTCACCAAAAGGTCCCTGGCACCCCCCAGCACACGCACGGGGCCCAGAGACCCAACCGGGGGTCCCAGAGGCTCGCCAAATGGTCCCTGGTACCTGCCCAGCGCAGATGCACGGGCTCAGAGACCCAACAACGGGGTCCCAGAGGCTCAAAATGGTCCCTGGCACCTCCCAAGCACATGCGTGCATCGGCCCCAGCAACTTTTTGCTGGGTCCCAGCACCTCGCCAAATGGTCCCTGGCACCTCTCCAGCGCACACAGGCCCAGCGAGACTTTCAGCAGCAGGGTCCCAGAGGCTCGCCAAATGGTCCCTGGCACATCCCAGCACGCGCACGGGCCCCAGCGACACGCACGCAGGGTCCCAGCGGCTCGCCAAATGGTCCCTGGCACCTTACCAGCGTCCGCACAGGCCACATCAACCCTGAGCAGGGTCCCAGCGGCTCGCTAAATAGTCCCTTGACCCTCCCCCCCAGCGCACACACGGGCCCCAGCAACTTTGCGAGGGGTCCCAGCATCTTGCCAAATGGTACCTGGCTCATCCCAGCGCACGCATGGGACCCAGCGACCCAAGACGGGTTCCCAGTGGCTCGCCAAATTGTCCCTGGCACCTCCCAGCATGCAACGAGGCCCAGCGACCCAGTGTGGTCCCAGAGGATCGCCAAATGGTCCCTGGCACCTACCCAGCATGCGCGACGGGGGACCAAGCAACCACGCGCAACGGTCCCAGCGGATCACCAAACTGTCCCTAGCACCTCCCCATCGCGCCCCAAGGGCCCAGCAACACCACGCGGGGTCCCAGCTGCTCGCCAAATGGTCCCTGGCATATACCCAGCACACGCACGGGTCCCTGCGACTTCGCGTGGGGGTCCCAGCGGCTTGCCAAATGGTCCCTGGCACCTCCCCAACGCGCACAGGCCCCAGTGACTTCAAGGGTCCCAGCAGCTCGCCAATCCATCCTGGCACCTCCCCAGCAGCCACAAGCATGGGTCCCAGAGACCCTGCAGGGGTCCCAGCTGCTCGCCAAATGGTCTCTGGCAACTCCCCAGCATGCACACACAGGCCCTGCGACCATCAAGTGGGGTCCCAGCGGCTCGCCAAATGGTCCCTGGCACCACCCCAGGGCACGCACTTGGGGTGCCAACCCCATGTGGGAACCCAGCTCGCCAAGGTATTCCGTCCCTGGCACCTCCCAGCGTGCGTTCACGGCCCCAGCGACCCCACACGGGGTCCCATCTGCTTGCCAAATGGACACCTGGCACCTCCCCATCACACGCATTGGGCCCAGCGACCCGCCGCGGGTCCCAGCGGTTCTCCAAATGGTCCCTGGCACCTCCCAAGCGCAGCGCCTGGGCCCATGACCTCGCCAGGGTCCCAGCAGCTCGCCAAATGATCCCTGCCACATCCCCACACGCACGCTGGGCCCAGCAACCCCCGCGCGGGGTCCCAACAACTTCAATGGTCCCTGGCACATCCCCAGTGCACCACGGGCCCCAGTGACGTTCGCTGGGGTCCCAGTGTCTCGCAAAAAGTCCCTGGCACATCCCCAGTCAAGCGCCAGCCCCAGCGACTTGGGGTCCCAGCAGCTTGCCAAATAGACCCTGGCCACCCCCAGCACACAAATAGCGACCCCGGCCACCCCAGCACAAATGGTCCCTGGGCCTCCAGCACCGCCCCAGGGCCTGGGGCAGGGTTCCAGCTGGACAAATGGTCCCTGTCACCTCCCAACGCGCGTTCAGGCCCCAGCTACCAGGCGTGGAGTCCCAGGGCTCCCCAAAAGGTCCCTGGCACATCCCAGCACACGACGGGCCCAGAGACCCAACTCGGGTCCCAGAGGCTCAAAATGGTCCCTGGCCACTCCCCAGCGCATGCACGGGGCTCAGAGACCCAACACGGGGTCCCAGTGGCTCGTCAAATGGTGCCTGGCTCCTCCCCAGCGCGTGCACAGGGCCCAGCAACCGCGCGGGGGGTCCCATCACCTCATAAATGGTCCCTGGCACATCTCCAGTGCACGACAGGGCCCCGCGACTTTGCGCGGGGGTCCCAGCAAACTACCGAATGGTCCCTGGCACATGCCCAGAGCGCACACGGGGTCCAGTGACCCTGCTCGCGGGTCCCAGCGGCTCGCCAAATGGTCCCTGGCTCCTCCCCAGCATGCACGGGGCCCAGTGACACCAAGTGGGGTCCCAGTGGCTCGCCAAATGGTGCCTGGCACCTCCCAAGCGCAGGGTCCCAGCGACTCCAAATGGTCCATGGTACCTCCCCAAACGGGGCCCAGCAACCAAGCGCAGGGTCCCAGCAGCTCGCAAATAGTCCCTGGCACATCTCAAGAGTGGGAACGGCCCAGCAACCCACAACCATAGGGTTCCCAGCGGCTCGCCAAATGGTACCTGGCTCCGCCCCTCTTGCGTGGGACGGGCCCAGCGACCACGCCAAGGGGTCCCAGCAGCTAGCCAAATTGTCCCTGGTACCTGCCCAGCACACGCACCCAGCCCAGCGACCCCGCCTTGAGGCCCAGAGGCTCGCCAAATGACCCTGGCCTCCCCAGCACACGCACGGGCCCAGCGACCCCACGCTGGGTCCCAGAGGGTTGGACAAATGGTCCCTGTCACCTTTCCAGCACGCGCCTGGGGCCTAGCGACCCCGCAGCAGGGTTCCAGCGGCATGCCAAAAGATCCCTGGCACCTCCCAGCGCAGCGCACAGGCCCCAGCTACCAGGCGTGTCCCAGGGCTCCCCAAAGGTCCCTGGCACATCCCCAGCACACGACGGGGCCCAGAGACCCAACTCGGGGTCCCAGAGGCTCGCCAAATGGTCCCTGGCCACTCCCAGCGCATGCACGGGGCTCAGACCCAACACGGGGTCCCAGTGGCTCAACAAATGGTGCCTGGCTCCTCCCCAGCGCGTGCACAGGGCCCAGCAACCGCAGGGGTCCCATCACCTGCCTGGTCCCTGGCACATCTCCAGTGCACACAGGCCCAGCAACTTTCTTGGGGGGTCCCAGCACCACCCGAATGGTCCCTGGCTCATCCCCAGCGCGCCACAGGCCCCAGCGATCACTTGCAGATTCCCAGAGGCTCGCCAAATGGTCCCTGGCACATCCCAGCGCACGCACACGGGCCCCAGCGACTTTGCGCGGGTCCCAGCGGCTCGCCAAATGGTCCCTGGCACCTTACCAGCGTCCGCACAGGCCACATCAACCCTGAGCATGGTCCCAGCGGCTCGCTAAATAGTCCCTTGACCCTCCCTAAGCGCTGGGCACGGGCCCCAGCAACTTTGCGAGGGGTCCCAGCGTCTCGCCAAATGGTACCTGGCTCATCCCCAGCGCGGGCATGGGACCCAGCGACCCCGCACGGGGTCCCAGTGGCTCGCCAAGTTGTCCCTGGCACCTACCCAGCACGCAACTGGGCCCCAGCGACCCCATGTGGTCCGAGCGGCTCGCCAAATGGTCCCTGGCACCTACCCAGCATGCTCACAGGACCAAGCAACCACGCGTTGGGTCACAACGGATCACCAAACTGTCCCTAGCACCTCCCCATCGCCCAGCAACACGGGGGCCCAGCAACACCACGCTGGGTCCCAGCGGCTCGTCAAATGGACCCTGGCATATCCCCAGCACGGGGGTCCCTGCGACATCGCGTGGGGTCCCAGCGGCTTGCCAAATGGTCCCTGGCACCTCCCCGGCACGTGCAGGGCCCCAGTGACTTCCCCGCGTTGGGTCCCAGCGGCTCGCCAATCCATCCCTGGCACCTCCCCAGTGCGCGCATGGGTCCCCAGCGACCCTGCACGGGGTCCCAGCTGCTCGACAAATGGTCCTTGGCACCTCCCAGCATGCACACAGGCCCCAGAGACCTCGTGGGGTCCAGCAGCTTGCCAAATGGTCCCTGGCACCTCCCCGCACGTGCACGGGCCCCAGTGACCCCATGTTGGGTCCCAGCGGCTAGGTAATCCATCCCTGGCACCTCCCAGCGCGCGTTCATGGGTCCCAGAGACCCCCACACGGGGTCCCATCTGCTGCCAAATGGACCCTGGCACCTCCCAGCATGCACACAGGCTACAGCGACTTTGCGTGGGGTCCCAGCGTCTCTCCAAATGGTCCCTGGCACCTCCCAGGGCACGCACGGACACTAGTCCCCATGTGGGGACCCAGCGTGGGGTCCCCCTGGCGCCTCCCCAGCGTGCGTCCCCCCAGCACCCCCCCAGCACGTCCCATCTGGGCCCAAATGGACCCAACCTTCACAGCACATGAGAACCCAGCGGGGTCCCAGCCAAATGGTCCCTGGCACCTCCCCAGCGTGAGCACAAGTCCCACCGACCCCCCAGGGGTCCCAGTCCCAGTGGCTCACTGGGCCCAAAACCCCTAACTGGCATCTCCCAGGACCCTGGCACCTCCCCAGCGGCCCCAGTCCCACCCCGTGCGGGGTCCCAGCAACAGGCAAATGGTCCCTGGCACCTATCCAGCGCACGCACAGGTCTCAGC